>JANAVB010001800.1:5612907-5822071 GCA_029216955.1 Iris pallida
AGGAGTTAGTAGAGTTATTTTAGCATGTAGCGTTGTAGTTTGCGGGCATTCCTTACCCGCCCGGTTGATAGAATTTTCTGTTGGAAATTTCGACGTTATCTTAGGCATGGACTGGCTGAAAGACAGTCATGCGACAATAGATTGTCGTAGAGGAAGTATATCTTTTGATATTCCAGGCATGAAGCAGTTCACCTAGTCAGATCAGGGGCAACTCAACAAGAGCAGTGAGTAGTAACGGCAATGGAAGAGTTCAGGTTCCGAAGGTAGTTGAAGAGTTTCTAGACGTATTTCCTGAAGAACTCCCAGGTCTACCACCGGTTAGAAATATTGAGTTCAGTATAGAATTGGCACCTGGAACTAAACCGATATCAGATCGAGTTTACAGAATGGCGGATTCAGAGCAGGCCAAGGTATATCAGCATATAGCGGAACTGAAGGAGAAGAGTTCATTCAAGCTAGCGTATCACCATGGGCAGCACCAGTGGTACTTGTGGAAAAGAAGGATGGGTCATCCAGATTGTGCATTGACTACAGGAAGCTTAACGCGGCAACAGTGAAGAACAAGTACCCATTACCCAGGATCGACGACTTATTTGATCAGTTGAGCAAAGCTAGAGTTTTCTCCAAGATAGATCTTCGTTGGGTACCATCAGGTGAGGGTTCGGAATGAAGATATTCCCAAGACAACATTCAGGTCGAAGTATGGGCATTATGAATTCTTAGTAATGCCGTTTGGTTTGACCAATGCTCCAACAATATTCATGGATTTGATGAATTGCATTTATACCATACTTAGACCAGTTTGTCGTTGTGTTTCTTGACGATATTCTCGCATACTCTGCTAGTGAAGAGGAGCATGAAGACCACCTCAGGAGAGTGTTACAGGTTCTGAGAGAGAACCGTTGTATGCCAAGCTCAGCAAGTATGAGTTTTGGTCGGATCATATTTCATTTATAGGTTACATCATATCAGGAGCTGGAGTAGCAGTAGATCCCAAGAATATAGAAGCAGTAGAAAGTTGGCCAGTACCCAAGACCGTAGCAGATGTGCGGGAGTTTCTTGGGCAGGATATTACAGAAGGTTTGTGTCAGACTTTGCAAAGCTTTCAGCACCCATGACCCGCTGACCCGGAAGAATGTACCATTCGTTTGGTCGGCAGAGTGTCAGGCATCATTCGAGACTTTGAAGAGAAGTTGATATCAGCACCTATTCTTACATTGCCAGTTGGACCCGGAGGTTTTACAGTATATTGTGATGCGTCAGGTAAAGGACTTGGATGTGTCCTTATGCAACATGGAAAGGTGATAGCATATGCATCTAGGCAGCTTCGGGACCACGAAAAGAATTATCCAACTCATGATTTGGAGTTAGCGGCAGTAGTGTTTGCTCTGAAGCTATGGAGGCATTACTTATATGGTGACCGAGTGGACATGTACACAGACCATAAAAGTCTGAAGTACATCTTTACTCAGAAGGAGCTAAACATGAGGCAGAGAAGATGGCTGGAGTTGATCAAGGATTATGACGTAGAGCTTCAGTATCATCCAGGCAAGGCTAATGTAGTAGCAGACGCTCTTAGCAGGAGAGACGGCGCATTTATGTTGACAACACAAAGGCATATCTTAGAAGACCTTCAGGAGATGGACATCGAAGTTATACTTCCTAGTGATGTAGGAGTTCTAACAAGTCTGCAAGTTCAATCCGACTTGGTAGACAGAATCAAGGCAGCTCAGGCTCAGGACCCAAAGATTCAGAAGCTTAGGGCAGAATGTGAGTCAGGACTCAGGAAGGAGATGAGAATTCATGAAGATGGTACACTTAGGTTTGGATCACGTCTATGTGTGCCTAGTGGAGATATCAGACAGGAAGTTATGGCAGAAGCTCACAGTTCTCAGTATTCTATTCATCCTGGAGGGACCAAGATGTACCAAGATATCAAACAACATTTCTGGTGGAACGGGATGAAGAGGGAGATAGCTAGATTTGTTTCCCGTTGCTTGGTATGTCAGCAAATGAAGGCAGAACAGCAGAGGCCAGCTGGGTTATTGCAACCGCTTCCTATCCCGGAATGGAAATGGGAGCATATTACAATGGACTTTGTGACCGGTTTACCGAGATCACCAAGTGGTAAGGACGCTATTTGGGTAATAGTGGACCGACTTACAAAGGTAGCACACTTTCTTCCTTTCATAGTAGGGCAATCTACAGAAAAGTTGGCAGAGTTGTATATGCAACAGATAGTCAGGCAGCATGGAGTCCCTGTCAGTATTGTGTCGGACCGAGATACCCGACATCACATTTCTGGAAGAGCTTACATCATAGTCGGGTACCAAGTTAAGATTTAGCACGGCTTACCATCCGCAGACGATGGGCAATCAGAAAGAACGATTCAGACTTTAGAAGACATGTTGCGAGCTTGCACTCTAGATTTTGGAGGGTCTTGGGAGAGTCACCTGCACTTAGTCGAGTTCTCATACAACAATAGTTATCAAGCCAGTATCCAGATGGCACCATTCGAAGCACTATAGGTAAGAAGTGCAGGTCACCGCTTGCATGGGATGATATCGGGGAGAGGAAGATGTTAGGCCCAGAAATAGAAATGATTGTTCAGACGGTTTGAAGTGGTTAAGGGAATTAGAGAGCGACTTCGAGTTACGCAGGACCGGCATCGTCATTGGGCGGACCAGCAATGTAGGCCGTTAGAGTTCTCTGTTGGGGACCACGTATCTTGCGGATCTCATCTACTCGTGGGGTCATTAGATTTGGCGTTCGCGAGAAATTGAGTCTGCGGTACGTGGGCCCATTTGTTATCCTTGATCGGATAGGCGATGTTGTTTATCGTTTATCCCTCCCACCTTCATTACGAGAGGTGCATGACGTATTTCATGTATCTCAATTACGTAGGTATGTATCGGACCCAAGCCATATCCTCGATCATTCTGAACTGGTTGTTGGTACCAACCTGTCTTACGAGGAACAGCCTGTGTCCATTTTGGACCGAAGAGAGAAGATACTTAGAAACCGAACAATTAGTCTTGTCCGTGTTGCTTGGGGTCATCACTCCTTGGGAGAGTCAACGTGGGAACGTGAGGATGATATCCGATCACGGTATCCACACCTGTTTGACTCAAAAGGTATATCTCTTTCTGTATACCTGATTGTCCTGATTTTTCATGCTTATCACCTTATGGGTAGAGCTACTTGATATCGTAGAATGATGAATTTACATATATAGTACTTGCTTTTGATATGGTAAAAAATGATTGCTTGCTCACTAGAATTGCTTGTATTAGTTTAGCTCCGATATTTCTACCTGCTTGGATTTGAAATTCCGAGGACGGAATTTTTTCTAAGGGGGTAGAGATGTCACTCCCATTCCCAGAATGCGTATTTTTACACATATGCAACTCATATATATTTATTTAGTATTTATCATGTATTATCCTGTATTTAAATTCCTTTAATTTCATGTTAATTAATTATCTGTATTTTATTTTCTGCTGTTATTCTCTGCTTTTAGTCTTGCTTTTAGGTTCGGCCTAGGAGGGTTTTTCTCGGGTTCATGGTGGTTCACATGAACCGAACCCCCACAAACCCCCACCTACCACCACCCTTCCATTTAAAGCCCCCATCTCCTTCTCTCTCTTCATAACTTTCTTTCACCATTATTTCTCTTCTTCCTCATCACTCTCTCCACCTACCAGGAGAAGGCAAGTATATCTTGCTTCTCCTTCACCCATTTTTATGGTTCATTTGTCTTCCACTTGTGATTCTAAGAGAGTTTAGTACTTAGCATTTTGAGTTCTTTGGCTTGTTTCTTCCAGATCTAAGTTGTTGTGTTTTCGGTTGTCCATGGGTTTTGATCTCCCAAACTGGCGTGCTTTCAGAATAGATAGTTTCATGTGGCAGAGCTTCTCGTTCCACACCATTCTGAACCATGGGAACTTCATTTCTGGCTTGGAACGAAGGTTCCATAAGAATGGAGTTCGGAAGATTTAGTCACGCTCACGTTCTTACGTGCCAGCGTGAATTTTGAGTCACGCTCACGTTCTTACGTACGTGCGTGAATTTTTAGTCACGCACACGTCTTTACGTGTTAGCATGAATTTTTAGTCACACTCACGTTCTTACGTGCCAGCGTGAATTTTTAGTCACGCACACGTCTTTACGTGTTAGCGTAAATTTGAGTCACGCTCACGTTCTTACGTGCCAGCGTGAATTTTTAGTCACGCTCACGTTCTTACGTGTTGGCGTAAATTTTGAGTCACGCTCACGTCTTTGCGTGCGTGCGTGGATTTCCTATCTCGCTCACGCTGTGCGTGCATGAATTTCTTATCATGCTTTTCACGCTCATACGCTCACGCTGTGCGTGCGTGAGTTACTTTTCACGCTCACGTTATGAGTGCGTGAATTACCTTTCACGCTCATGTTGTGCGTGCCAACGTGAACCACTTTTCACGCTCACGCTGTTTATACGCTCACTCCTACCTACTAGACTTGGCGTGACTTGTTGGCC
Organism: Iris pallida; assembly: GCA_029216955.1. Classification (NCBI taxonomy): domain Eukaryota; kingdom Viridiplantae; phylum Streptophyta; class Magnoliopsida; order Asparagales; family Iridaceae; genus Iris; species Iris pallida. The sequence goes on from JANAVB010001800.1 coordinate 5,617,424, forward strand.
TTAGCATAGACTTGTTGGCGTGACTTGTTGGCCTTAGCATAGACTTGTTGGCGTGACTTGTTGGCCTTAGCATAGACTTGTTGGCGTGACTTCCTGACCTGGGTGTTTCTATTTGTTCTATAATTTATTCATTAAATGGTGGCATGATAATTCTTCTATTATATCCTTACGCCTTTTTATGAACTCGATAATCTTAGCATGTTAATATTTTTAATATATATGGTTGTGTAGAACGTGCCCTGTGTCTTGATTTGGTTTATGGATACCCAGTAAGACTGGAACTTAACCTTGAGAGTTATAGACTCGACCCCATTTAATACTAATTGATTTTCATGCCTTGTCACCATTGATAATAATGGTTATCTTGACTAAAGTTGATCATGCGTTCCTAGTTGGAATTAAGAGACTGGCTAGTCGTCTTATTGAATTAAATGAATGAGACACGTTCATGTAATGAACTATTGGAATCGACTAGCTGATCCCGAATATTGACGTACAGGCACATGCAGGCTTCAATTTATTTATTTATTTATTTATTTTACAAAAGCAGCATGTGTACCTTATGGTCAAGGTATGATTACTCCGTGGTTAGATTTGATTGTTGCATTATGCTATGTAAGACCTACAACCTAGCCGCACGGGTATCATTGTAGAGTTGCGCATATCGTACCCCGTACGAAAGTACTCATTTGAATGACCATGATCCACGGCATGGAATTTCGCTCAACGTAGAGACTATTAAGTTAAAAAAAATAATGATTGCATGAAGAGAATGGATCTCCGAGTTCTTACATGGCAGCCCTCTTGGGACTAGTAGTGCCCGACAGGCCGGCTGGTTCCCACAGATACTGTAAACCTGCCACACGGGCAGGGAGCGGTATCTGCTTATATTATTATTGTATATTGTATATTGATGACGGACGTCCCGCTGGGACTCGTCTAATTCATGATTGGCACAATTGATTGACTGGATAGACTAGTCTTGCTCGCACATAGTAAGAACTGAGGAATCCCTATTTGCATAATTCCAGGATAACTTGGGACTCACAATAGCAAGTCGTAGGAGTTGATTGGCCGTTCAAGATGATTTGTTTGTGTACTGTACCTACTCTGTTGCCTAACTGAGATGATCAGAATGTTAGGACATGACGGGCCAACTTCTGTCCTTGTTTGGTTGGGAGGTTGGTTCAAAGTATCGTGATGTTATGTGAATCCTAGTGGAAAGCAGAGATCTATTATTCTATTCTCTTACTTACTGGTTTAATCCTTCATATCGTGCTTCCTTGTGGTACTTGCTATTAGAGGTCTAACCTCTCTGGTTTTGCATGGCCAGATTTAGAGCCTGTTTCCGAGGACTCAGCTTACTTCCACCTCCAAGATGGTCAATACTAGGGGAATGATCGCAGGAGGACTCGAGTGGGTTCCTTACTCCACCGCTCGTTTTGTTATTTACTTCATACTTAGCCGTTTGGCACCGACATGTTAGTCGGATCGTCTTGTACTTACTTTTACATAATTGTAACTAAGTCAGACTGCAGCTGATAACAATTGTGTATATGTTACTTACCATCTGGCTATGTTTTGTAAAGCCAGATCTCAAGAACATTTTGACTAAGCGTTTGGGACGCCTTACTGCTTTATCTTACATGTTCTCTATTTTTGCTTCTTGTTTGAATGATTGAGACAATAGATGTGAAGTGACCATAGTAAACTTTATGTAGTATGCACCCCCTCGTCTGGTTAGATAGCATTGATCGTATTATACGGTATTCATCTACCCGTAATACGTAGCTGGCTGAGTCATTTCCCCAGCTCTCCAGTATTCTGGTTCTGGGGCGTGACAGTAAAGCCTCGGCTTTGCGAGCCATGTCATAGCGGCGTAACACCGTACGGAAGCGCAAGGCTTCATGCTGGGTAGTTTGGCACTACAAAGAGGCCTGTGACCTCATGCTACAGTAGTATGACACTACGATGAGGTACCCAGGTGGGGTAAAGCCTCGGCTTTAAGCCATGTCATAGCGGCGTAGCACCGCAAAGAAGCGCAATGCTTCATGCCATGACTCTTTATAAAGAATCCTATAGTGTATGGACAGAGATATCAGGCCGTCTCTTGAGGGTAAACTTGTAGACGCCCAAAAATTATACACTGAAACCAGGCTGGCACAAGGCCTTCAATGTGCAGCCAGAAGCACAGTTGATGTCATTATGTGAGTAGGAAGAATTGCAGTTATGGTGCAGAATTCAAGGCTTAGTCCATTCTTGTATCATGCTGTTATTTAACTTATGCGGGAAGATTCAAGTCGTAGCGACATCTCTCCTAATGCATGATGGGCAGTCACTGTGGGGAACGCTCAACCCATATATTGAGATATGTGGGGATTGTTGGTGTTTTTGCCTTTGGACTAAAAGATAGTCCCACATCGGCTACACCAAATGGTGAGTATCTCAATATAATGCATTGCTTGTGTTGAGGTGTGCACATGAGGTGTAGTGGGGCACAAGTTTGTGCCATGTGGGAGTATTTTCCTAGAAGGAAAAAGGATTAACTCCAACAAGGATGCAAGTTGATTTTTGTTGTGCGGACTCGGACTCGGACGCGGACTCCAGGATTGTCTCGTGCATGCACAGGAGTGTTCGGGGGGTAGGCATGGACTGGCACACTTCTATGCTGATTGTGGGGTGATCTAAAATATCAAACTCTATCTTTGAGTATTGGTATTTTAGTCCCACATCGGATAGGAGAAGAGGTGAAGTCTCAACTCCACTCTATAAATAGAGCCCCTTGACCTCCTTTAAAAGATGCACCAAGAAGAGAGTTGAGGGAGTCTGTTAAGTCCAGGAAGCCCGTTCAAGTCTCAAATATTGACTTACGAGCGTTCCAGAAGTTCTTCGTGAACTTGCTGGTTCCTGGAAGCTGTTCGTGCTCGTGTGGGGCGAATAAAGCTTTGAGCAACGGTGGTTCATTCACCCCAGCATCTCATTCTCGCCTGTCATCGCTGCTGTTGCCTTTTACAGTAACTTCTTTTTAGAAGATCTACTGCCGATAGCTGCTTGCACAAAGTCTCTTTAGATTTTTTGTGTATTACGTAGAATCTTTTTAGATCCTTGTAATTCAGAATCCTCCAGGATCTCTGTTGCACATCTTCTTTAAGGTGCTGCATTTGAAACGTTGTGTATACAATTGTTTCAGTTTCAGAATTTTCCATCGAAAATTGTGCCTCGGCACTAAATATATACATAAATTATATAACTTTTTTTAACTTTTATACGAGATTGCAGTAAAATATACGCATCTAATTAAAACCATATCATAAATTATATTAGATTTTATAATTATTGAAGTACATTGTATGGTTTCTATGTTTTTAGAAAATTAATATTATTATTATTATTGGGCTTAGCTTGAATCCTTGACCTCCTTGTTCTCTTACCGGTCCCCGGCCACCGGGACACCCCTGTGATATATATTAGATGTCCAAAGCTTGACCCAATTAAAGTCCTTGCAATATCCATTTAAGAACATTGGAATTGTTAATTAGTCATGTGTCATCCTTATGTTGGGAATGCGGTGTGATCCGAACATAAGTTGGTTCGAGATACGATATTAAATTAGTCTCATATGTTTTAGAAAAAAAATCTCATGTAAGACCTGAATTAATTCAGTTACCTACAACTCATGACCCACCTCCTACCCGATGTAGGACTAAATTACCAACTCCACTGTCACCCATTTTGAGCGCTTAATCGAAAACGAGATACAATACAATAATCTCCATCTTAGCTCGTTTTCGCTAGCTGAATAGCCTTAGCACCTTTTGTCACGCCCCAGTACCGAAATACGGAGACGGACTAGGCCAGCTACTCCATATGAGGTACGTAACGTCATACGGCGATCGTGGCTGTCGAGAGACTAGGGGTACATGCTACAATCAAGTCTCCTATGGTCCCACAGAGTTCTATGTCTCAATCAATCAAATCACATCAGCAAATAAATGAACATTATAAATAAAGCAGTAAGGCGTCCCCGACGCTTCATCAAAATGATCATGAGAGACTAGCTTTATAATTTAGCTATCTCAGAGAGTCAGGAGTACAAAATTATACACAGCTGTAGTCTGTTTAATTACAATTATGTACTGACACAAAATATCAAGTAATCCGGCTAACAGGTGCCGGTGGCTAAATGTCGCACAAAATATAAGCAGGAGTGGTGGAGAAGAAACCCACTCGAGTCCCCGAACTGCCATGCTCCTAGTATGTACCATGGATGTCAGGGAGGAAGATCGTGTCCTCAGGCTCTGCTACGGGATCTGGCCAAACAAAACCAGCGGGGTCAGCCTCGAATAGCAAGTACCACCAAAGGGGCACAAGAGTTAAGATTAAAAACCCAGTTAAATAGAATGATTGGTAATAGTAATACTTATGCTACTATTATAGGGTAGCGCAACATCCTCGAACCCATATGGCACCCTTACAACCAAACAAGGACAAAAGGTGCCGTATGGAGTCGGACGTGTCGTACTCTATAACTTTCACATAAGTTAAAAGGTAAACAATAAAACCTCCTGATCGTGACTTCGGTCGATAGCCTATCGCAGCACAATAACCAACCCAACAATCAAATAAGAACATGGGTTGGATCATGTACCATAATAGACCATGTTCCTCAGTTATTCACAGAAGTAGCACTCCACAATCAGAATAAGTCTTCCATTCATAACCTCAGTCCACAGCCTGTCATAGTACGATAACCAACCCAACAATCAAACAAGAACATGGGTTGGATCACGTACCATGACAGTCCGCTTCCCTCAGTTATTCACGGAAGGTAATAGGGTACAAGCAAGTCGTTTTACGGCCAATCAAGTCTACGAGTTTCTAGTGGGACGAGGTTATCCTCGCATCATGTTAATATGAATCCTCAGATCGCATCTTTCCAGCAAGGCTAGCCAACCCAGGGTTCGCGTAGACAGGTATGATTGAGCACAGGTCCCTCGTAAGGCCACCTTGCTAAAACATATAATATATACAGGAATTAATCGGATACAGTCATCCACTAGTCGCAGATGACACAGTATCCGTGGAGACCAGCCGGCGCGTCAAGACAGTATCTCAAGGCGGCTGGTGCAACACGATCTCGGGATTTTGCCATCCCCATGCATCTAGTATATTAGTTTGCCTAATTTAACCCTAGGTGAAATCTTGGACTTTCATGCTGTGGCCTGCATGATTATCCTCCTAAAGTCGTACTTTAGTACGAGTACCCCAAAGAGGATCCATGTCAATCAGTATGTCAACATGTTCTACCCTCCTTAGTATAATGCATCATTGCAAATACGCCACGTGGAGTTACGAGTCATTTGTCGAGCATGAACAAGAACTGGGACATTCAGGTACATGTATCAAGTAGGAACACTTTGTTCTCCGGGGTCACATTAGTGCTCATATCATGCTCGGGACAAAAGGCGTAAGGATATAAAATGGGCATATAATATATAATAATAATAAAATAAGGTACAAGATAGGGCACAAAGTCCATGCGGCTCAAGGGGAGTGAGTCCATGCGGCTGGGACTGCACGCTCATGCGGCTCAAGGAGCCCAAGGCGCATGCGGCTGGAAAGGCGGGTTCATGCGGCTGAAGGGGTGTCAGCTTATGCGGCTGCGAAGGGAGCAATAGCCAGGCGGCCCGGGTTCAACAGCATATGCGGCTATGATCAGACGAAGTCCTATGCGACTGAGCATGGGCGATACTTATGCGGCTGGATGATGGATGGGCCTTATGCAGCTCAAAACAGTAGCGCATATGCGGCTGGGTGCAAAAGAACTCATGCGGCTGAAAGCTAGCCGCATGAAGTCCATGCGACTCAAGATAACAGGGGCTCATGCGGCCGAGCATGAACAAGGCTATGTGGCTCAATTACTTACCGCATGAAGATTCATGCGGTCAAGTACTCAAGCAAGTCTTATGCGGCTAGGAAGGACTTTTCATGCGGCTGAGCATGAACGAGTCTCATGCGGCTGGAAAGGCCATGCGGCCAGAGACTTGCCGCATGAGGATTCATGCGGTCAAGTACTGCTCTTCTTCTCCACTTGTCCGAGAAGAGGAGCCAAGCAACCATGGCTTCCAAACTACACAAAACCTTCAACCGGAGCCCAAATCGGAACTTCCTTAGGTCAAAATGGGGTAGAACGAGATCCTCTACAACATGGAACCATCAAAACTAGGAAATAACAAGATTAAGTAGATCAAAACCCAAGAAATCCGAAAATAAAGTAAACCTAGATCTACAAAAATCAAAGCTTCAAAATGGAAACTTCCAAGTTCTAAACTAGTATAGGTTGAGGAGAAGAACGTGTTTTGGCAAATAGTTTTGTAAGAAATTATTGACAAAATTATGGATCCATCTCTTGAGCAAGTTGGTACTTGCCTTGGTTGATGGAGGAAATAAATGAGAGGAAGTAAATGAGAGGAGAGAGATTGAGATGAGTTATATACATAGATCTTGGACCCATGGGTTCATGATGAACCAAAGGTTCATGGTGAACCATTGGTGGACCAAGAATAGGTTATCCAATTGAGCCAAAACTGTAGGCCCAAATGCAGAAAATAAATTAGGAAATAATATTTTGTCGAATATTTTTGGGAAATGTATGAAGAAAGATAGCATAATAAATATAGTATAAATACAAGGTAAATATAATTTATCGGTCTACGTATTAAAATACGTATTCCAGGATCGGGGAGTGACACCCTTGTTACATTTGTCCGTTCCCGCTAGCCGAACAACCTTAGCACCCTTGCTACCTTTTGTTCGTTCCCGCCAGCAGAACAACCTTAGCACTCATGCTACCTTTATTCGTTTCCGTCAGTCGAGCACCCAGGAGATTCAACATATTGTCATCTCGATTCGTTCGACCACATAACCAAATCGACACGTTCATCCACATCATCATTGTGTATCAACCACAACGTCTTGTTCTACATTGAACTCGTCAAACTCACATTTGAAGTCAATTCGTGTAGTTGCATGTGACTATAACTTCTCCTTGAGAAAGGAGCCGGTAGGTCCGGTATATCTGTGTATACGTGTGAAACCCAGTTTTCATAATTTTAGTTGTAATAGAATTTGTGGTTGTAATTAAATAAAATATTTTTCAAATTAGTATTATTATAATTATTATTTATTTGTGGTTGAAAAGAATTTCGAAATTTAAAATCAACAGGGACTTTTGGATTCCTTAGACCCAGACCGAGTTCGAGCCCGAGCCCGAGCCCGACTTTTCCTTTCCCAAACTCTTGCCTATTTTTTTGACTTGGTTAAATAAGAGAAATGTTAATTAAAAAAATATATAAATATATATATAACCCGGTCTTGGAGCTGGACCCGAGGGACCAGCACTTGGAGAAATGGATCGTTTCTCCTCCACACGTTCTAGTAACGTTCACCACAACCCTCTGTTAATAACCCCACACTTCCACCACTTTCCCACTCCTCCCCTTTAATAACTCCATCAATCTCTCTTCTCTCTCACGACTGCACAGAGAAGAGAAGCTCTTTTCCTCTCATCTCTCTTTTCCTCTCATAGCAAAACCAAAACCCTCTCTCTCACTATTTCTCACAACCACTCCATCTCCCTGGAGAGAAAAACCCCACCGAACCCTAACCCCCAATTTCTCGCGGCCACCCCCGTGCTCGACGGCGTCCCGCCGTCCGCTGCCGACCACCGCGCCACCCTCCGCCGATTCTCCGCGCGCGGCTCTGCCCGCCGCCCGCAGCCGCGCCTCCGACAGCGCCGCCCCTCCGCGCTGTCGTCCGCCCCCCTTTTCGTTCCGGCGAGGCTGCCCTAGCCGCGCCTCCGCGCGCAGGCCTCCCTCCGGCTAGCTCGCGGCCACCCCGTGGCGAGCCCCCGCTCCCCGCAGCCCCTCCGGCGACCGCCAACAGCGCCCCTCGCGCGAGCCGATCGGCTCCGGAGCTCTGCGGCCCCCTCTCCCGCGGCCGCTGCCTCCTCCAGCGCGTGGCTCCCGAGCTCCGCGGATCCCCTCCGGCCAGACCCTCTCTCGCACTCTTCTGTGCGTGGCGACCTCGTTGTCGCGAAGCTTTGCTGTCCAGATCTGAGACGTCGTTGTCCGAACGCTGTTTCGGTTTTCCCAAGTTTCCCGCGGCTTCCCGCCAACGGAATTTGGTAATTTCTGGATAATCACAGTAGTTCGTCCCTCCCCGTAGAGTCGATGATGATAGATCGGTTCCCCGGTTCCCTCTCGGGAATCCGGTTAGCTGCGTTATAATTTTCGTTTAGCTGCGTTAGATTAATTTCCTGTGTTTTACTTGCTGGGTTGGTATGAATTGGTTGATATTGGATTCCCGGACTTTTCGGGAATTATTTGGTGGAGTTGGAATTATTTCTGTGGTGTTGGAATTATTTTGGTGGATATTTCTGTGGACTATTTTGGGGTTGGAAATTATTTGCAGGAATTTGTTGGCGCACTTCCCAGTTTTGGGTTTGTCCCGGAATAGAGGAAGTGCTGCCCAAATTTTTACAAAAAACTATATTTTTATTGATTTTAAAACTGGCTTTCGAAAATGAATTTCTAAAACCGATTTTCGGGCGACGACCGTACCGGTCTGTGGGCCCCGGCGAAATGCAAATGCACCGGTCCGACCGGACGTTGAGGCATAAACCGAATTTGAGGAAATGGACCGAGTCTGAGACTCCTAGCTTTCTTTAAATTATTATTTTATTTTTTAGGCTAAATATTATAGTCATTTAAATTCTGCATTTTATTTAATAATTCAGTCATTTTCTTATTTAATGTAAAAGAAAGATGTATCGGGCATAAGCCCACCCTAGGACCAGTAGCTGTGCCCATGTATTTGTGTAGCGTAGTTTGTTTTCTTTTCTTTTCTGGTGGATGTAAATTTGGGTGGTTTGGATTGATTTCATATTCGTAGTTAGGACGTAATTTACGACTTAAATACGAGTTTAGCTAAAATAAATAAAATATTATTAATTCACTGTTTGTCACTAAAAGAAACTGTATTTTATATACATATTATGAAAACACAAAGTTTTCCAAAATTGTAATCGATTCTCGTGATTTTCCAAATAATCCAATTAACCGGTTAATCAACGAACGTAGTTGCGACGTAATCGTTAGCTGTAAATAAATACAACTTAAAACCTGACTAGGACAGGTCTACTAGAGATTGCAACTAGCACACTTAGTCTGGTTATTCAAGGATCTAAGTCGAGTTCTCAACTGTAGGAACTCGAAGTTACAATTGACGTTCCTCTTCGGTACCGACTCGTCTATCCAGTCATTCTAAAACAAAGGCAAGTGCAGTTATGTCTATTTGGTAATTTATCTAGTAAATGTTTTATTGCAATTTTAAACCACATTGCTACACGGAACTCTCTCCTAGAGTTCGAATATTGACTCATTGATTGAATCTGATTGACTCGGGATATTGGGGGAGTAGTGTAGCGTCTATGACCAATACCCCTATATTGCATCATTGATTGTGCGAGCTGATTCCTCCTATACACGAGGATAGGCCGGACTGTATCATTAGGATATAATTGAATCATCCCAAGCCGGTCATAGTTCGTTACCTACTCAATCACATTGTTTTCAATTGTAGAATTGTGAAAAATATTGTAAAAGTATTTCAAATTGTTTAACATTGCAAATTTCAAATTATTATTTGAATTATTGGATATTCGTAATTGTACTTTGCTCCCTCCTGACTGGAGATCCAACATTTTAGGTATCACTGATGAGGCTTTGTTACGCGATCCCAAGACGAGGAATTCGAGATTGCTGAGCTGTTTGCCTAGAGTTTTCTTTTATTCATGATGTATAAAAAAATGGTTTAAGTTGTATCTTTTATTTCATGTAAAAGTTTAATAAAGTTTTAAATTTCCGAATGTTGAGTTGTGACAAATATAGTGTTGTTGTATGGTTACCTGCTACTGAACAGCTTACTGCCGCCGTCTCAACAACGGTACAGGCTGGACATGATCCGGTTCGACCCAATTATTTGGGATCGGGTCGTGACATGTTTTTAGTGGTGGCTCATGCAGGTCTGAACAACAGCTTAGGAAAACATACCTAGAAACAATTAGAACACTAGAACATCAATTTGTCACAACATAGGACCGAAATATATTATAAATAAATATTTTTGTTTGATTATAGACTGGTAGGATACCTTGCTTATGTTTGCATCCTAAACCATCCAGAGAATGACCGTTGACCAAATTCTGCTGGCGATAAGGTGTCATCTCCGGATCATACCCCATCTCCTCAACCAAGCCCAGAGTCTTTCCCCTCGCGACTGTTTGACCGTCCTCATAATGCATCTAGTGAAGTTTTCACTACACTGGCGATTCCTACCTCTCCTCAAACTGAGTTGTATTTCCTTGGTGGAGTATCCATTTTTTTTTGTTGCTCCACCAGTACCAGCAATCATCTTCCAAATGGTTGTCCTATTTCAAGAAATCCTGGAGTTCCAGAAAGCTCAAGATGAAGTCCAGCCGGAACAGATGAATATCACGAGAGAAGACATGAAGAACGTCATGATGTATCCTTAGATATCCCCAACCAAGTTAGAGCAGAACTTTGTCCTAGGAAGGATACCCCTGAATCTAGAAGATATTTGGGTCCCATCAAGTACTCTCCGGCAGTCTTGTCGTAAGAAGCTTTGGGCTTGTAACTATTGCAAGAGGCCTGGTCATCAGACCGTTAGTTGCCGCAAGAGATTGGGATAATGTTTGGCATGTGGATCTGCTGAACATCGGGTAAAGGACTGCCCTTATCTGTCTATCAAGCCAGAGCTCATAGGCCAGCAACACCTGTTAGGCCACAACCTAAGGACCCTCTTCCTATTCAGCAGACCCTGCCCCTTACAATAAGGCATGATTCAGACTCGAAGATCATAGAAGATGAAGGACCAGATCAATGAAGGCTTTAGGATTTTTTTTCAGGGTGGAACTTCACCTTAGGGAACACCTATCTTGTTTGTGCCCAAGAAGGATGGAACAACGGATGTGCATCGATTACCAGACACTAAAGAACAAGTACCCTCTGCCCGGATCGAGGATCTGTTTAATCTGTTTGTGTGGAGTTAGGGTGTTTCGAAGTTTGACTTAAGATTTGACTACCATCAAATCAAAGTCAGGAAAGAGGACATTTCCAAGACGGCGTTCAAACACCAAGTATGGGTAGTTTTCTTTGGTCAGGACGTTAGACTGACAAATGCTTCTGCTGTGTTCATGAATCTCATGAACAGAGATTTTCATGAGTATTTGAATCAGTTTATCTTCTCCATAGATAACATTCTGATATTTGAAGACTGAAGAAGAGCATGAAGAACACCTGAGGAAGTTTTGGAAACTTTGAGGAAAAAGAAGTTTTATGGTAAGCTATCTGAACGTGGATTTTTGACAAGGTGGACTTTTGGCCATGTTGTCAAGAGAAAAAATTTCGATGGAAGATACATGTTGTTGAAGAATGGTAAACCCCAAGTTCAATTCGGAAGATTCTTGAACTTGGCCGGCTACTATCAGAAGTTCGTGAAGGATTTTGCCAAGATTGCTGAGCCGATGACGAAGCTCATTTGGAAGAATGAAGAGTTCATCTGAACGAAAGTTTGTCAGGCGGCATTGAGGAGCTGAAGAAGAGACTTACCACTACACAAATCCTTGCGCTACCCGCAGGAACCGGTGGGTTCTCAATTTACAGTAATGTCTCTGGAAAAGGACTGGGTTGCGTTCTTCAACAACATGGAAAAGTAATTGCTTACATGTGTAGGCAACTTCAGACTCATGAGAAGAATCATCCCACGCCTAATTTGGAATTTGCTGCAATTATCTTTACTTTGAAGCTATGGAAGCATGATTTTATGGAAAGGGAGTGAAAATTTATACGAACTACAAAAGCCTGAAATATGTCTTCACTCAGAAAGGGCTGAATGTTAGACTAAGTGCTAGCTGAAGCAGATGAAGGATTTCGAAATCAACCTGCAGTACCATTCAGGTAAGGCTAATGTGGTTGTTGATGCACTTGGTCGATACTGATGGCGAAGTTCTTAACCAAGGACTAGCACCTGCTAGAAGACATCGAGAAATTTGGACTGGAGATTATACTGCCTGGAAATGGAAGGAAGAAGCTGGATGCTGATTCAGTGTTGATGAAGTTGCAAATGAGCTCGAGTCTGATGGACAAAGTCAAGGAGACGTAATTTCAAAACGAGACACTTTGCAGGCTTAGAGATCAAGTGTTGGCAGGAACACTTGAGGGTTTCTAAATTAATCAGCATTGGAACTCTGAAGAATGGTGCGGGACTTTGCGTATCGGCTGACAAACGGAGGAACAAGTTGATGAAAGAAATACACCAGTCGCAGTATTCCATAAATTCGGAGTAGAAGTAGAAGCTTATAACAAAGAACTTTGAGTAAGGATTGCCTTGTTCCCAATGAGGGAAGGGCACCAATTGGATTATAGTAAACCGACTGACTAAGTCAGCACACTTTATTTCCTTTCAAAGTTGGTTATCCACTAAGAAGTGGGCAGCATTTTACGGGAAGCACATCTACCGGATTTATGGAGTACCGCGGGACGAGCAATCAGAGAGGTCAATCCAGATGCTTGAAGTTGTATTGAGATTTTGCGTCTCGGAATTTGGTAGGTCTTGGGAAGACCAAATTGTATTTGGTGAAGTTTCTCCTACCAGAGGAACAATCAGTTTCGACGGAGCAGGGAATTGAGGCCAGGTACATCAGGCCATTTGAAGTTTAAGACGTGTTGGTAGTAGCGTACCAGTTAGCTCTACCAGCTAATCTTGAGAGTGTGCAACGTCTTCTATGTCACAGTTCAGACGCTACATTTTGGATCCGAGTCACATTTTTGGATAATTCAGAGCTGAAGATTGGACTCAACCTTTCAGTGCCAGAGAAACCAGTTGCAAGTCTAGTCAGAGATGAGAAGAAATCAGAATTTGAACCATCACTTAAACTCCTATTCCTTATCTTTTCTTTTTCCCGTTCTAAATTTGACTAATGCTGCTAAGTTAGCCTAGTTTTGCAAGCTATTTTTTTTCAAGCTTGATCATGACGGTATTTTATTGGGTGCACCCACTAATATATTGTCTAATCAGGACCGGTGCATGATGGTCTGATCAACCTCGTGTATTTTGGTTCGCTTTTGTATTCTTTCTGCATGGATGATATCATAAATAAAAACTTTTCCTCAACCGTCTCATCCATGACTGCCTTGGAAATCCTTTTGGTTGGACCTGAGCTACGGGCGCAGTACCCGTACATGTTTGTCTTTTCTACCTTACTTAAATTTCGAGGACGAAATTTTCTAAGGAGGGAAGATTGTGAAACCCAGTTTTCATAATTTTAGTTGTAAATAGAATTTGTGGTTGTAATTAAATAAAATATTTTTCAAATTAGTATTATTATAATTATTATTTATTTGTGGTTGAAAAGAATTTCGAAATTTAAAATCAACAGGGACTTTTGGATTCCTTAGACCCAGACCGAGTTCGAGCCCGAGCCCGAGCCCGACTTTTCCTTTCCCAAACTCTTGCCTATTTTTTTGACTTGGTTAAATAAGAGAAATGTTAATTAAAAAAAATATAAATATATATATAACCCGGTCTTGGAGCTGGACCCGAGGGACCAGCACTAGGAGAAATGGATCGTTTCTCCTCCACACGTTCTAGTAACGTTCACCACAACCCTCTGTTAATAACCCCCACACTTCCACCACTTTCCCACTCCTCCCCTTTAATAACTCCATCAATCTCTCTTCTCTCTCACGACTGCACAGAGAAGAGAAGCTCTTTTCCTCTCATCTCTCTTTTCCTCTCATAGCAAAACCAAAACCCTCTCTCTCACTATTTCTCACAACCACTCCATCTCCCTGGAGAGAAAAACCCCACCGAACCCTAACCCCCAATTTCTCGCGGCCACCCCCGTGCTCGACGGCGTCCCGCCGTCCGCTGCCGACCACCGCACCACCCTCCGCCGATTCCCCGCGCGCGGCTCTGCCCGCCGCCCGCAGCCGCGCCTCCGACAGCGCCGCCCCTCCGCGCTGTCGTCCGCCCCCTTTTCGTTCCGGCGAGGCTGCCCTAGCCGCGCCTCCGCGCGCAGGCCTCCCTCCGGCTAGCTCGCGGCCACCCCGTGGCGAGCCCCCGCTCCCCGCAGCCCCTCCGGCGACCGCCAACAGCGCCCCTCGCGCGAGCCGACCGGCTCCCGAGCTCTGCGGTCCCCTCTCCCGCGGCCGCTGCCTCCTCCAGCGCGTGGCTCCCGAGCTCCGCGGATCCCCTCCGGCCAGACCCTCTCTCGCACTCTTCTGTGCGTGGCGACCTCGTTGTCGCGAAGCTTTGCTGTCCAGATCTGAGACGTCGTTGTCCGAACGTTGTTTCGGTTTTCCCAAGTTTTCCCGCGGCTTCCCGCCAACGGAATTTGGTAATTTGTGGATAATCACAGTAGTTCGTCCCTCCCCGTAGAGTCGATGATGATAGATCGGTTCCCCGGTTCCCTCTCGGGAATCCGGTTAGCTGCGTTATAATTTTCGTTTAGCTGCGTTAGATTAATTTCCTGTGTTTTTACTTGCTGGGTTGGTATGAATTGGTTGATATTGGATTCCCGGACTTTTCGGGAATTATTTGGTGGAGTTGGAATTATTTCTGTGGTGTTGGAATTATTTCTGTGGTGTTGGAATTATTTTGGTGGATATTTCTGTGGACTATTTTGGGGTTGGAAATTATTTGCAGGAATTTGTTGGCGCACTTCCCAGTTTTGGGTTTGTCCCGGAATAGAGGAAGTGCTGTCCAAATTTTTACAAAAAACTATATTTTTATTGATTTTAAAACTGGCTTTCGAAAATGAATTTCTAAAACTGATTTTCGGGCGACGACCGTACCGGTCTGTGGGCCCCGGCGAAATGCAAACGCACCGGTCCGACCGGACGTTGAGGCATAAACCGAATTTGAGGAAATGGACCGAGTCTGAGACTCCTAGCTTTCTTTAAATTATTATTTTATTTTTTAGGCTAAATATTATAGTCATTTAAATTCTGCATTTTATTTAATAATTCAGTCATTTTCTTATTTAATGTAAAAGAAAGATGTATCGGGCATAAGCCCACCCTAGGACCAGTAGCTGTGCCCATGTATTTGTGTAGCGTAGTTTGTTTTCTTTTCTTTTCTGGTGGATGTAAATTTGGGTGGTTTGGATTGATTTCATATTCGTAGTTAGGACGTAATTTACGGCTTAAATACGAGTTTAGCTAAAATAAATAAAATATTATTAATTCACTGTTTGTCACTAAAAGAAACTGTATTTTATATACATATTATGAAAACACAAAGTTTTCCAAAATTGTAATCGATTCTCGTGATTTTCCAAATAATCCAATTAACCGGTTAATCAACGCACGTAGTTGCGACGTAATCGTTAGCTGTAAATAAATACAACTTAAAACCTGACTAGGACAGGTCTACTAGAGATTGCAACTAGCACACTTAGTCTGGTTATTCAAGGATCTAAGTCGAGTTCTCAACTGTAGGAACTCGAAGTTACAATTGACGTTCCTCTTCGGTACCGACTCGTCTATCCAGTCATTCTAAAACAAAGGCAAGTGCAGTTATGTCTATTTGGTAATTTATCTAGTAAATATTTTATTGCAATTTTAAACCACATTGCTACACGGAACTCTCTCCTAGAGTTCGAATATTGACTCATTGATTGAATCTGATTGACTCGGGATATTGGGGGAGTAGTGTAGCGTCTATGACCAATACCCCTATATTGCATCATTGATTGTGCGAGCTGATTCCTCCTATACACGAGGATAGGCCGGACCGTATCATTAGGATATAATTGAATCATCCCAAGCCGGTCATAGTTCGTTACCTACTCAAATCACATTGTTTTCAATTGTAGAATTGTGAAAAATATTGTAAAAGTATTTCAAATTGTTTAACATTGCAAATTTCAAATTATTATTTGAATTATTGGATATTC
This sequence comes from Iris pallida, assembly GCA_029216955.1. NCBI lineage: Eukaryota > Viridiplantae > Streptophyta > Magnoliopsida > Asparagales > Iridaceae > Iris > Iris pallida. Next base: position 5,633,463 of record JANAVB010001800.1, read on the forward strand.
GTAATTGTACTTTGCTCCCTCCTGACTGGAGACCCAACATTTTAGGTATCACTGATGAGGCTTTGTTACGCGATCCCAAGACGAGGAATTCGAGATTGCTGAGCTGTTTGCCTAGAGTTTTCTTTTATTCATGATGTATAAAAAAAATGGTTTAAGTTGTATCTTTTATTTCATGTAAAAGTTTAATAAAGTTTTAAATTTCCGAATGTTGAGTTGTGACAAATATAGTGTTGTTGTATGGTTACCTGCTACTGAACAGCTTACTGCCGCCGTCTCAACAACGGTGCAGGCTGGACATGATCCGGTTCGACCCAATTATTTGGGATCGGGTTGTGACAATACGTATGGACATTCAACATCATCTGTTTCTGTCTGTACATGATGTTAGGTGTTAAGAGATTTAATATATTATATTGATATTTTTTTACCTAGGTTTCAGAAACCTTGATTAACTAATACTATGATTAAGAATAGACATATTGTCTTATAGTCAATTGAGCTACAGATTATAGGACATTTTACACTATGACCTACAAAAGTGTCGGTGCCATGTGGTCCCAACATATTTCAGTTTTCGATAATGGCATAATTTCAGTTTTCAATAATAGCATATTGCTTCCTATCTTTTTACATATATTTATCTGTAAGAAAAAATGTACCAAGAAAATTCTGGAAATCGTTACTGCATTAATCTAGTAATCAAGTCTGGACTTAATGCGTCGCTCGTGAGGGAATTGTCTCAGTTCCAAATTTTTAGAGGGCAAAAAATATATTTTATAATATATGTTCAAAATTTTAAAGGGTACACCTTTTTATAGTGTATGCAAGTTCTGAGTCTCTAAAAATATAGTATTGATCTTGATTTTTGGGACAACAATTAAATTGTATGCCTAAAATCTATGGATTTAAAGTCACGTAAAATTTATAAAATCTAAGGAATTAAAGTCACGGAAAGATTTAGAACAGATAATAATTTTTTAGGGTTTTTAAGAGAGAGTCATGTGGCCACCGAAATCGATGAGTTTCTTTTATGGTTGACTAATCTGAGCTGGCGTTGAATAGTATGGGACGTCCGTTAATGAAAACTCAACGACTAGGACGCCGCACGGACGGTCGAGGACCGGCACTATTCTACCACGGATATAAACGACGGCCGACCACGCGGTCCATCGTGCGGCGCCTTATGGGCGTCGAAAAGACGTCGTAAGGACGTCGTGCGCATAGAATGGGTGGCTAGGCGGCATCGGCTGTCGTAGGCGTCGTGAAGATGTCGGGGGCGCCTTCGGCGTCGTGGGCGAAGTGAGACGTTTAGTTGTCGGCATCGAAAGACGTCGGCCGTCCCGTGAGGCTCTGGAGCGCGCGGAGTGTGCGAGGCGTACGTGTGGGACGATGATAAAAAAGTCAGTACGGATAATATTTGCATGAAGAGTCCGAAAGGACATGACGACCGGCTAAAAATTGTGTGCAAAAAGACACGATTTAACTGAACCCGCACTGGATTTAAAATAAATTAAAAAAAAAGTCTCTTCCTTTCCATATGAGACTTTGATTATATTTCTTTTTCCATTATGTGAGCTTTATAATTTACTAATATTTTTTTGTATGCATTGTTGTTGATTATGGTTGAGTAATTTATTGAAAAATATGTTCTTGCCGTTTAATTGCATATTATTCCGGTTGAGATTGAAATCAACTAATATAAGAACCGAGAAATAATTTTTTTTAATATTTGTTGTTGGTTATTAGTCTTTAATTATTATTATTTGTTGGAAAATTGTGATAATGTCATTGACTCATTGTATGATCGTGGATGGAAAAAAAAAATAATACAAAAACATTAAGCTTTGAGGCATCACTTTAGGGTTCCTCTCATGTCTCAAAGTCTAAAGTCCAGCTATGCTAGTAATCTTGATGAACTTGTACTCAGAGCCATCAATACTAAGGCTAATCCTAATTTCTAGATTCGGTTGAGCTCATTTTGTAAAACAGTAAGGTTTAATTAAAGTCCCATAATGATTTTGTTCCAGCAATAGCTAGGGGTGCAACTCGGGCGGGTTGGGTCGGACTTGAGGTCAACCCGAGTCCAACCCGATGAATCATAAGCCTAGTCCGAGCCCAAGCCCGACCCGACCTCGAGTTCAACATATGAAGTCCAAGACCAAACCCGAAGGATCGGGTTAGGCTCGAGTTGGGTCGGGTTCATCGGATTTATCGGACACTAAAATAATATTTAAGTAAATTTAAACAAAAGAATAATATTAAACACATAATTAAATAGCAATAAAGCCTTGATTATTACAAAATACAAACTGAAATAAGATTTAGGATGATGTGTTGAAGAGTTTGGGTGAAATTTTTTAGGATTTGAACTTTTATTATTTAAGGAGTGTATATATATATATATATATATATATATATATATATATATATATATATATATATATATGGGTTCTTCGGGTAACCCAACACATGAACCCGAGCCCAACCCGATTTTTGACCGGGTTTAAATATTTTAATCCAAACTCGAGTCCGAACCTGAGTATCTTCAACCCCAACCCAATCCATTATCGGGTTTATCCGATCGGGTTCGGATTTAACCCGCCCAAGTTGCTCCCCTAGCCAATAGCAGCTATGGACCTGAGCATTTTTACATGAAACTCCATTTTGTGAGAGGGGTGCCAATTTTTTTGAATCCTAGGCTGCTAAACTTTTGACAGCCCTGAATATGTACATGACTATCAAATTTTTGAGAGTCCTAAAACAAATTAGAGTAGTGTAAAAACTTTTACAACTTCGTGCATATTTAAGACTGCTAAAATTTTGGTAGTCATGAAAACTTTTTTTTCCCACATAGCTATCAAAATTTTGCCAATACCGGACACATAACAGTAAAAAAAATTGACAGTTCAAAAAATATAGCAAGGACTGCTAAAATTTTGATAGTCCTATGAATATCTAGAACCACTAAATTTGTGATGTCCCTTGTCAAACGAACTCAATATATTTGTCTAAAGGGCAATTTCTGTCATTTCCAACCTAAAGTTTCTGTGTTGTGCCCCCAATCACATTAATAGTATTTAGGAATATTTAGTATTAGAATCTCACATAATAGTATATATTAGGATTTTGGTCTCAAAATTATTGTTAGAATAGGCTAATGAACAGAGTTCGATATTCAATTTCAAACCCTAATATCCACTATTATGAAAACCCCTAATAATAAATACCCTAATATGTAAATAGTTCTCTGACATGAAACCAACTATGGCAAGGTGGACGTGCCGGAGTGGTTATCGGGCATGACTAGAAATCATGTGGGCTTTGCCCGCGCAGGTTCGAATCCTGCCGTCCACGTTCTTTACTAATTTTTTTTTTTTTTACATTTTCTGTTCCACCACTAAAGAATTCCTAATCAACGTTTTGTTTAATAATTCCTAAATAGCTTTTGCTTTATTATTAAAATTGTACCATTTATTTTCTGACCGACTACTTAGCTAGCAAAAGCGGATTTGCAAAGGTAAACTCCAAAATAGACTCTCCTAGGTCTTGACCCTCAAAACTAAAATTTCGAATTGAAATTGACTAGGAATGGACTGGACGCGACCTCTAAAGTAGACTCTGTTAGGTCCTAGGTCCCGACCCCCAAAACTTTGGGTGGTACTAAAATTTCAAACTGAAATTGGCCTGAGTGGACTGGATGTGGACAGATCCATAGAAAAATAAAATAAAATAACATATTATTTTGTTGAAAAATTTTGAGTTGTCGTCCATTTATTTTATCATAATTCAATGTCCACTCCACCTAATTATCATAATACATAAAATTTTCATTTTTAACGAAAATTGTCAATGATTAACAGTCAACAAATTTGACCTGCCTAAATAAAATAAAAAATTTGACCTGCATCCCACTTATTTTATCATAATTCAATGTACATCCCACTTATTTAAGAATATTTTAGTCATAATTCAATGTGCATCCGACTTAAGTGGATGGTCAAAAGAGTTGACTGTTAGTTATTAACGGTTTTTGTTAAAAGTGAAATTTTTTTTTTTATGTATTATGGTAATTTGATAGAATGTATCTTGAATTATGGTAAAATAAGTAAAATACAATTTAAAAAAAAAAAATCTAGGCCGACTGAGCCGGTGGAGCCCATCCCAGTCGACAATATGATTCCGCCTATGCTCAAAATAGTATTTTTGCAAGAACTTACCTTATCACTAAATTCTCTTAATTGGGTCGTCTTACATAGTAGATAAGATTCATGTGGACCAAAAATCTATGTACCGTAATCTATATTTTTTAGGACTCTAAGTACCTGCAAAAATCTAGATTTTGTTAAGTTTGAGCATCTTTATATGTAACTAGTTATCCTCATGTCTATGGTGCTAGTATGTAATTTTTTTCAAACTATTTTACATTTATATTATTTTATAATATCTTTAATAATATTTTTCTTTTACGTATATTTTGATAATTATGTAACTATGTTTTGCCGGATATTTTCATTGGCATTAAAGCTGTCAAGTGGGCCGGGCCGGGCCGGCCCGGCACGAATTTGAGTGGGCCGGGCCTCTTAAGCCCATGAAATGTAGCGGGCCGGGCCGGGCTGTGGATGAAATTTTAAGCCCAGTCCGGCACATGACCCACGGCACGGTGGGCTTTCGGGTCGTGCCGGGCGGGGGCCGCACTGGAGGCCATCATTTAATTCAATTCAGTTCAGTATATACATATATCATTCATGGATCTGCATAATTTTGTATAAATGGCTGTACATGGTTGGCCATATATAAGTGACATGAGACATGCACGGTGAAGCTTATAGCTGATGGCAACCAACTACAACTTTGACTAAGCTGATGTATGGATGCATTCATGTATGTGTTGCAGCAACTTGCAACTAATATATATTGAAGTGAATTGAATTGAATTTCAATTCAATTCAGTTCAGTTCAAACATCCATTTCATTTCAATTTAATTCACTACTGCACTATATAATCATAATAATAACAGTGGCTACCACCACTTGCACTTGTTGCTTGAGGCAGTGGTACAAAACATATTTGTAGGGCAGAGTGTTTGTTGTGTACATATTTTTCTTTTCTTTTCCTTGTGAAAGTGACAATACTGCTGTTAGCTGATAGGATTTGAGACAAATCAAAGAGATTGTGTAGGGGATGTTGTAACCGAGTCGAGCTTCGGGCCGGGCCTCGGACCGTGCCGGGCAGGACTTGGACTTCGGACTTGGCTGGGCCGGGCCGGGCCTATATTATGGGCCAATATACATGGCCCGACATGACTCAATATACAGGGCCGGGCCGGGCCGGGCCCACAATTAATCGGACCGGACCGGACCGGCACATGGGCCAATTTTTCGGACCGGACTCGTGTCGGGCTGGGTCGGCCGGCCCAATTGACAGGTCTAATTGGCATAGAGGTAAGATACATAGCTGCGTTTGGTACGCGAGTACTTTCTATAATATATATATATATATATATATATATATATATATATATATATATATATATATATATATATATATATATATATATATATATATGAGTTTGGTTCTCAAAATTGATCGATGTTTGTTTACGTCGACTAATGAACAGTGATACTCAGACTCCAATTCTAACCTCGACCATATTTTGTAAAAAAATTATTTTTCAAAATCAAGTAAAAAATAACATGAAAATATCTGTCAAAGTTGGTACAAGTCTGGATAAGGTTAAGGCCATTGGAGTTTGGATTAGAGATCACACTTGGGAGGTGAGTAATTAAAGTCATGATTGGACTTGCGTTTGGTTCTAAAATTTATATCTAAAATTGAGTATTATTTTTTCGCCAAAAGATAAAAACATAAAAAAAGGTTCAAGATTTTTTTGAAATCACACGCACACACACACACAATTGGAGGACTCGAACCTTGCCGGTCCCTCCGGATATCCGCTCTAATACCACTAGACTAGAGAGCTCAGACAAAAAAAAAAAAATTCAAGATTAATAAATAGAGAGTATATATTACAGTTAATATAAAGATCTTTCTATTGAATTAAAATTATTGGTTTAATCCAAATTGAACTACTATTTAGATTCTATTTAGTTTTTTTCAATTACAGATTATTTTGCATTCAAATTGAATACTCAAAAGAGATTCACATAATCAAAGCATGTAATTACTGAAAAATAAATAAATAATACGTGATGTACTTAGTGTATATTCTAATATTTATTTATCAAATCGTTATTTATGACCAAACAATATGGTGAAGTGACAACTACATGGGTCCACCAATATTAATTACACTCATAACAATTTGATAATGGGAATTATCCAAAACATTATGCCATAATTTTATACCACAAATATAGGATCTTGGACAATATTTATTATTATTATTTAATTATCTTTTCATCCAATGTTTAGATGAGCCTACCCTTAGTTCAAATATGAAATCTTATTATATATATATATATATATATATATATATATATATATATATATATATATATATATATTGTATTTATTATATATTTACTAGGGTTAGTCGAGAAGGATTTGAAAATAATAATGTGGTTTTAATCTCAATCGCACTAATTTCAGACAAAATAGGATGATTACATAAAGCATGTGATGTAGTTGATTCTGAAATCATATATATGTTGTGTTTATGAAGTCCGACACTCTAAAATGACGAACATAGTTGGCGTGAACTCGTTAACATATCTCAACGGATAATCTATATTAAATATATTATATTCAATTTTTTTAAAATATTTTTATGATATATAAATTTTGTAGTACTATCCAACTACCTTGAATATATATAGGACTTAAATATAATATAAATTAATTTTTATTAACCAAGAGATTGATAAATTTGTTGTGCTCTGGGAATCTTCTTGCAACCGACACTCATTTAGACTGTGTTCGGTAGAAAGGATAGAAAAGTGAAATGAAGGAAAAAAAAAAAAAAGAGATACTTTCTATCTATATGGAAATGAAAGACTACTTCTTTTTCCTTTGTGTTTGGTATGATGGAAAAAAAATTGAAGCGATACACTTTTCTTTATTTGGTACGAAAAAAAAATGGAAGGAAGAAAAATAAAAATATAGACTTACCAATTAGACCATCTCCAATAGAGGTTTCTATTTTCCCTATTTCTACGGAAGAAATCCATTTTAGAAAAAAAAAATCCTTCCAATGGTGATTTCTATCACCATTTCTATCCTAGGTGGCAATGAAATAGGATGAAAACTCTCATAGAAATTCTCCTCTCTCATGACAATTATTATTCGGCTCCACACCATTAAATTGGTCATTTTACTATGTGACACATAAGATAGAAATGAAGAACCATTGGAGAGCATTTTTGTATGTCTACAATTTCTATGTAGAAACTCTTCCAACTATGATAGAAATCTTCTTAAAGTACAATGCCAAGTAGGATAAGAACTCAATTTTAGAAATCACCATTGGAGATGGTCTTATATCCTCAACTAACAATATCTATTAGAGCATCTCCAACGCTATTGTGAGTTTAGAAAAAAAATGGTTGCCACATAGGAATGACAAACTTTCATTCCAAAAATTATTCTCCAATGCAAATGTAGAATAAAACATGAAGTTGACATGGCAATAACATGGCAAGGAGAATGTGAAGTTGGTTGTCTAGATCTAGACAATGCACTTCACAATGACTTTGTCTCCACATCATCAATTATGAATAGAAATATTTATAAAAAAGTTTAAGAAGTGGAGGAGTCGCCTTGGAAGTTGGAAAAAAATACTTTTTATTGTCCCATCAATACTTTTGCATTGGAGAGAGTTTTTCTATCTCATTGTCTTTTGAGATATAGTTTTGCCACATAAACAAGACATTATCTTGTGGCTCATGTCACATAGGAGTCCCTATAAGACTCACAACACTTAACAAGAAAACATGGTTGGAGATGCTCTTACCAATTGACTTTATTAAATATTTTAGAATAATATAATTCTTATATGGTATAATTGTAAATTAAGATAAGCATCCACTTTTTCTTTCCGTTTTTCTTTCATATTTGGACGGATTGATTTTCTTAGATTATAAAAAAAACTAATAACTCCACTTTTTTCTTCCATCTATTTTTTTTATACCAAACAAGAGAAAATGTATCTTTCATTTTCCTTTTTTTCTCCTCCATTTGATTTCCTTACACTTTTTTCTAAGTACCAAACACACCCTCGTAAATTGCCTGTCTATCCGACAAATCTTGATAAATTTGTTTTGGCAGATCCTGATAAATTTGTTTTTTAAATTACTTGTCATCTTGATCTCTTTAAAATTATTAACCTACTGTGGCACATATTTATATGACTATACATGTCGAGAAAGACGACAATTCATGTTTTGTCGGGAGTACTATTACGGTTAATCATGACACTCATTTATCCTCTTACCTTTTTTGCCGAAGACAAAGCATATTTTGTTATATGGACTAGTCGACCCGTTCACTTGGTGTTGTGATCCATGTCTCTCGGCATTCTGCTGAATATTTTATTTTACTCGATAAACATCAAGTTATAAAATATTAAAGTAAATTACAGTCCAAATAAATTAGATCTATAAATAATAATAAGCAAAATGAACAAAAAAATAATGAAATATATTTAACATTTAGTTAGAATTTTAGTAAGATTTTGTTGTTTCCAGGTTACAAAGATAGACTTGAAAAAACAATAGATCACCAATGATTGTCGCAAGCTTGAACTTAGTGTTATCAAAGAAGATCTTGGATCTAAGCTTTTACAAACTAACTAAAAAAAATTGCAATAAGAAAATAATAAAAACTTTAACTGCTCTTCTCTTTACAATCACAGTTACTACAACGAGATAGAACACGTACAAGAGAAATTAAAAGAAAAATAAAATCTTCATGTTGGGATGATGAAGGTCAAGATTGCTCAAAGCAATATTCATCCCTTATTAACGATCTGCTACCAGAAATCAGCAAGTTCAATGGATTGAACTTCGGAACGCTTTTTGTCACCTCTATAAAGACCTCAAACACGACAGCACAATGAACAAAACTTTGTGGATTTATGGTGCCTGTTGTGAAAATCCTCATATACTTTTATCTCTAATGAAAAGAGAAAGCATATATATATATATATATATATATATATATATATATGAGAAACAAATACCAAATTCTCCTGCTAACTCCTGATGATAGGAATAATTTAAAATGAATCCCAAAAGATGAGGAGCAGTTTTAGCTAAATATATTAAAAATTTGACAATCGCAGTTGCTTACGTTTTATTTTGATTCACCATAGCCGTTATAGTACGTTGATGAATTTTCTGATCTTTCTTTCATCTACTCCGACATGGAAGCTTTTTGGGAAGATTTATGAAATACCCAAAAACTAAAAAAGTTTTATATAAAACCCACCGCTAAAAAAACTTTCATCGCGTGTCCAGAATTAGAGAAACTTATCCAAAGCGGGTTCCAAATGACCCTTTTGCCATTCCTTTTAATTTATTGGAAACACCCACAAAACTGCTCTTAAAAAAAACGTTTCGATACTCCATCTTCTTCCATACGCTGCTCACTTTCGAATCTAGGTTTTCTCCTCAAAAATCTTCAAAAACTCATCGAAAAATTTCGGAAAGACCGGGACGAACGACAAAAGTGCTAAAACGGAGGTCCAAACATCATTTTTTTGCGAATCTAAAATTTCGGAAGGCCGTCTAACTGTGAAGCTGTTACTTTCAGTCTCCTCGACGATACGCTCATTTTGCGACAAACGGGACCTCGTTTCGACCTCCCAGTCAAAAGTTATGGCCCTCCAAAGTTTCAGCTAACCATAAAATGCAGGAGAATGGCATTCTCCGTCTTAATTTACACGGAGAATGACCATTCTCCGTCTTAATTAGGACGGAGAATGACATTCTCCGTCTTAATTTACACGGAGAATGGTCATTCCAGTGTTAAAATGCAGGAGAATGACCATTCTCCGTGTTAGAAACACGGAGAATGCCATTCTCCGTGTTAAATGAAACGGAGAATGGCATTCTCCGTCCTAATTAAGACGGAGAATGGCCATTCTCCGTGCTAAATTAAACGGAGAATGACCATTCTCCGTCTTAATTAGGACGGAGAATGTCATTCTCCGTGTAATTTATCACGGAGAATGGTCATTCCAGTGTTAAAACGCAGGAGAATGACCATTCTCCGTGTTAGAAACACGGAGAATGCCATTCTCCGTGTTAAATAAAACGGAGAATGGCATTCTCCGTCCTAATTAAGACGGAGAATGGCCATTCTCCGTGCTAAATTAAACGGAGAATGACCATTCTCCGTCTTAATTAGGACGAAGAATGTCATTCTCCGTGTAATTTATCACGGAGAATGGTCATTCCAGTGTTAAAACGCAGGAGAATGACCATTCTCCGTGTTAGAAACACGGAGAATGCCATTCTCCGTGTTAATTAGGACGGATAATGCCATTCTCCGTCTTAATTAGGACGGAGAATGGCATTCTCGGAGAATGGCATTCTCTGTCCTAATTAAGACGAAAACGGAGAATGTCATTCTCCGTGTTAATTAGGACGGAGAATGTCATTCTCCGTGTTAATTAGGACGGAGAATGTCATTCTCCGTCCTAATTAAGACGGAGAATGCCATTCTCCGTCCTAATTAAGACGGAGAATGGTCATTTCCAGTGTTAAAACGTGTAATTTAGTTTTTTCAGGAATAAAGAGTTTCGTTCTTCTTTCAAAGCGATGATAATTCTTATAGAAAAGAAGAAGAAAGATCTTCTCTCCACAATTGAAGATCTGAGTTCAAATGTCTCCACGATGAAGATGATGATGATGGTGATGATGATGACGAGCGATGATCTGAGTTCGACTGAAGAAAAACACACCGAACTACGAACGATCTTTGCGATCACTGCTGAATATGAGAGCAATGGAATTCAGATTTCCCGTGAAGAAGAAGAAGACGAAAATCGTAATCCAGATCTGAGTTTTTTGAATTCAAATACATATAGATGACCAATTCGCGCGGAGGGGTAGTTTCGGTATTATAAAAATAGCAGTTTCTAGCGGGTGGCATCTAAAAGGGAATCTTGAAATATTTAACGTAAAAATACTTAATTCTGGATATTTCATAAAACTTATCCAGCGGGTGGGCATTTCATAAAAGCCCACCCCGAAATTGGGTTTCTCAGCAATTTCCAGTTTGTGAAAGGGTTACTTGCGTCATTAACATGAAGCTATTGTCCAAATATTGTCGTAACTGGAAATAAACACGGCAAGGTGGACGTGCCGGAGTGGTTATCGGGCATGACTAGAAATCATGTGGGCTTTGCCCGCGCAGGTTCGAATCCTGCCGTCTACGTTTTTTGCTAATTTTTTTTTAACATTTTCTCTTCCACCACTAAAGAACTCCTAATGAACGTTTTGTTTAATAATTCCTAATTAGCTTTTTGCTTTATTATTAAAATTGTATCATTTATTTTTTGATCGACTACTAGCTAGCAAAAGCAGATTTGCAAAGGTAAACTCCAAAATAGACTCTCGTAGGCCTTGACCCTCAAAACTAAAATTTCGAATTGAAATTGACTAGGAATGGACTAGACGCGACCTCTAAAATAGACTCTGTTAGGTCCTAGGTCCTGACCCTCAAAACTATGGGTGGTACTAAAATTTCAAACTGAAATTGGCCTGAGTGGACTGGATGTGGACAGATCCATAGAAAAATAATTTTTTTTTTAAAAAAAAAATTTGAGTTGCCGTCTATTTATTTTTATTATAATTTAATATGCATCCCACCGAATTACTATAATTATTAAAAAAAAATACATTTAACGAAATTTGTCAATGACTAACAGTCAACTTATTTGACCTACGTAGATAAAAATAGAATTTTTGAGTTGCGTCCCACATATTTTACTATAATTTAAAGTGCACCCCACTTATTTGAGGATATTTTGGTCATAATTCAATGTGCATCCCACTTCAGTGGAAGGTTAAAGGAGTTGACTGTTAGTCATTGGCGGTTTTCGTTAGAAGTGAGATACACCTTGAGAAGTATGATTAAACAAGTGGAGGACAACTCTTTTTTTTTTTTTTTTTTTTTTTTTTTTTTTGAGCTGAACTAGACTGCTGGAGCCCATCACAGTCTACAACATGATTCTGCCTCTGCTCAAAATCGTATTTGTGCAAGTACGTAAGTAATTTTTATTTATTATTATTATTATTATTATTATTATTATTATTATTATTATTATTATTTTTTGAGGTTAACTGAATCACTGAATTCTTTTAACTGGGTTGTGTTACTTATTAGACAAGATTTTTGAGCACTCTTATGTACCTGCAAAAATCTAGATTTTGTTAAGTTTGAGCATATTATAGGTAACTAGTTATCTTCGTGCCTAAGGCGCTAGTATGTAATTCTTGTTTTCAAACTATTCTACATTTATATTATTTTATAATATCTTTAATGATATATTTTTTACTTAGGTATATTATGATAATTATGTAACTATGTTTTGATGGATATTTTCTTTGGTACACAGGTCAGATACTTATCTGAGTTTGATACGTGAGAACTTTCTAATATTATAAAAAAAATTATTTACTTATGTTTATTGGAGTTTGGGTCTCGAAATTAACCGATGTTACAATTTCGGTCTCGAAATGATTTCGAGATCAAAATTCGAACATCGACCATGTTTTGTAAAAAAAAAAACTACTTCCCACCATACAACATTCTGGAACAGAAGAGGCCGAACTCGTGCCGAGTTCTATCCCTTGGAGTCCAGAACCTTTCTGAAACGCCCACACAGAGTTCTGGCCGAACTCTGTGTCGTCGGACTGAGGCTAATTTCAGGATACTTTTTACACCGTTGGATCGTATCCTACGGTCTAGATTTCGATGCGGGATTAGGGAGTTTACATATGGTTTTTCCTAACCCTAATCACACACAACGGAGGGAAAAAGAAAGAAGAATGAGGCAAGAGTGTCATTGCAACTTTGGGAGAGAAGAAGGAGGATTGAAGGCCGTTTTCGAAGGAAGATCGTGTTCGGATAATCTCTACTCGTCGTCTTTGTTCTTCGTAGCTTTTTAATCAATATTTCTTGCTTCCAAGTGTTGTGGGGATCCGTGTTGAATCGAGAGAAGTTTGTAGAGGGTGTACTCATTTATTTCATTAGTGAATGCTTCTTGGACTCCGATCGTCCCGTGTTTTTTCTTCTCCGTGTTTGCGTGGATTGTGTTTTGGTGTTTGGTTCGTGCGTTGTATTGCTCGGTTCTCTCGCAGATACTCTCTGGTTTAGAAAAATGTTTCCGCGCTTCTTTTCCAACAGATACTCTCTGGTTTAGAAAAATGTTTCCGCGCTTCTTTTCCAACAAATATATGATATTCAAGACAAACATAGTTGGCATGAACTTGTTAACATATCTCAATAGATAACCTTTGTTAGAAAATATATATATATATATATATATATATATATATATATATATATATTCCTAATGGTTAAGCAATGGGTAATTGTGACGAACTCCTCCACTGGTGACCACTTGTTATATATATATATATATATATATATATATATATATATATATATATATATATATATATATATATATATATATATATATATATGACTTAAATATAGTATAAATCAATTTTTATTAACCAAGTGGATGATAATTTTGTTGTCGTATGAAATTTTTTGTGCCTTGGACCCTCATTTATAAATTGCCTGTCTCTCCGGCATATCTTGATAAATTTGTTTCGGCAGATCTTCATAAATTTGTTTTTTAAATTACTTACTTTCCTCTTTCCTCCAATCGAAACGGTTGTAAGATGGTTGTATGCATTTGGATGTAGGCATATCAAACTCCATATTTATATGACATACACATGTCAATTGATATTTTGTCGGAAAAATGCTAAGTTTACTACCAAATTTTTACAACCTTCTTACAACCACTCTCTCCCACTCCTTACACATGGGTCCCACCGGGTCCCATCACCACTCTCACCCCCCCTGCTACATGGGCTCCACCCGGTCCCACCACTTCTCCTCCTCCTCCAATCGAAGCTCGACACGTGGCAAAGTTGTAAGGGGTTGTAAACTTTGGTTGTATGCATAGCATTGCTGGTTTTGTCGGGAGTACTATTACCACGTTACTGGTTAATTATGACACTCATTTATCCTCTTACCTTTTTTTGTGAAAGACAACCATTTTTTGTTATATAGACTAGTCGACTTGTGCACTTGGCATTGTGATCTGTCTCTTGGAACTCTTTTGAATATTTTATTTTTCTCGGCAAACAAGAAGTTACAAAATATAAAAGTAAATCACAGTCCAAATAAATTAGATCTATAAATAATAATAATAAGCAAAATAAACATAAATAATGAAATATATTTAACATTAAGTTAGAATTTTAGTAATATTTTGTTTCCGGGTTACAAAGATAGACTTAAAATTGGAAAAAAAAAAAAAAAAAAACACATCACAAATTATTGCTGCAAGTCTGGACTTGTGCTATCAAAAGAAGATATTGGATCTGAGCTTTTACAAACTAACTCAAGAAATAGAAAATTGTAGTAAGGAAATAATAGAAATAAAATTGTTTTTCTTTTTGTAATCGCAGTTGCTACAACGTGATAGAACAGATATACAAGAAATTACAAGACACTAAACGACAAATAAAATCTTCTTGTTGGGTTGATGAAGATCAATATTACTCAAAGCAAGATTCAACTCTTATTGATGATACAGAAATCAGCAAGTTCAATGGATTGAACTTCTGGAACGCTTCCTGTCAACGAAATAAACAAAACTTCTTGAATTTTCGGTGGCAGTTGCGAAAATCCTCATATAGCAGTATCTCTCTCTAATGAACAGAGAAGAGCATATATATATATACATATAAGAGAGACAAATGCCAAATCCATTATCCACCGTGCTGCTAATCCCTGAAGATAAGGAACAGTCTAAACCGAATCCCAAAAGATGAACAGCAGTTTAAACTAAATATATTCAAAATCTGACAATCGAAGTTGCTTACTTTTTATTTTGATTCACCATAGCCGTTATAGTACCGTTTTTGAATTTTCCGATCTCTCTCTCTTTGATGCTTCTCCGACATGAAAGCTTTTGTGAAAGGGTTATTTCTGTCATTTACAACATGAAGCTTTCCTCAGATAAATAGAACCTTAACTTATAATCCAACATATCAAGGTGGACGTGCCGGAGTGGTTATCGGGCATGACTAGAAATCATGTGGGCTTTGCCCGCGCAGGTTCGAATCCTGCCGTCCACGTTTTTGTTAAAAAACATGAACATTTTTTTTTCCACCACTAAGAATTCCTAATTAACTTTTGTTTTATTATTAAAATTGTACCATTTATTTTCTGATCGACTTCTAGCTGCAGTTTTCAAAGGTAACCTCGACCAAAAGTTACAGGACTCGACCTCTAAAATGGACGTTGGTAGACCCTGACCCTCAAACTTAAGGGCAAACTGGAATGGAATGAACTGGGTGTAGACATACTCGTATAGAAAAATAAAATAAAATTATTACCAATTTCGTTTTTTTTTTTTCCTACATTTTGGATCCGTGCGACATACAAGTTTTAAATCTCTCTCTCCTTTGCTACTAGAAGAGAAGAAAACTAAAGGAAAATATACTATAACTTGAGATCATTTTCTTCTTACGTCAGCCGTAACATCACTTAGAAATTGAAATCTTTCATAATCATACAATTAAAATTTGAGCCATTTAAACCGTATATATATTCTTAAGTAAATAAAAATTAAAAAAATAAATAAGTTTTGATTAATTATTTAACTAACAATAGCTGAACATTTTTACTAGTGTGGTTAAGATATGAGACATTATTCTTGGTTGGATGGGTTCAATTACACATGATACCGTTATCTATAACAAATTATAATTTAATTAATTTTTTTATGTACATGCAATGTACGTGCACGTTACTAGTTACCTATAATAGGACTGTCATCTGGTCAGGTTGGTCTAGTGCTAGTATTAGATGGTGACCCGTTAGTCCTACATGTTCCGATCTTGGACCGCTATATATATATTCATACGTGCACGTTACTAGTTACCTATAGTAGACTGTCCATGTTACTAACAGGGCCGGCCCTGGGGCCGTGCCAAAAGTGCGGTCGCACAGGGCCTCCAATTTTTGGGAACCTCATAAAAAATATTAGGTTTAGTTTTGTACTTTTATAATTTAAGTTATCCCATTTCTTCCTCAAATCCTACCCTATGGTCCGTCCAAGAACTCCAATTCTTCAATCCCTATTCCATAACGACTCTAGGTCTCATATTTATAATCATACAAAAAATTTAGGATTTCTCAAAGATCTTGCTCTGACCGGCGTATTGTCTATCATCTCTGAGAGGTTCAACTGCTATTTTGTTTCTAAAGATCCCTCAATTGTTAGATGAATTTATTTTATATAATAATGATCTGATGTGAGTTTAATTTTCTACAATAATGATCAGATCTTTTTATATATATTATTTAGGAATTTGGATGTGCAAGCCTCTTACATCATGTGACTCAGGTCTTGGAGGCCCTCAATTGTGTAATTGTATATTATTTCTCATTTGGTTATTGATCATTATTCATTTTATTATATCTTCTCATCAACAGAAGAATCTGAGACTAG
The DNA here is from genome assembly GCA_029216955.1 of Iris pallida. Classification (NCBI taxonomy): domain Eukaryota; kingdom Viridiplantae; phylum Streptophyta; class Magnoliopsida; order Asparagales; family Iridaceae; genus Iris; species Iris pallida. The sequence goes on from JANAVB010001800.1 coordinate 5,650,190, forward strand.
ATTTTGACAATTTAACGGTCGATATGTCTTCTATCTAAAACATCTTTATTATACTATGTAATGTGCTTGACTATAGATTATTTGAGCTTTGGTTATTTTGTTAGTAACTATATATAGATTGATCAGTTATAATATACAATCAAGACATCTCCAGAGATTCTGATAAAAACATAGAATAATACATTGAAAATACGAATAAATAAATTTAGGATCACGTTATGAGATTCGTATAGGGCCTTCAATTACTCAGGACCGTCCCTGGTTACTAAGTTGCAAAGCGTCGTAGTTCATGTTCATGGTAGCAAGTCAGAAAATTGTTACAGTTCATGTTATTAATTACATAAATCTATACTAACATGATGCCAAAAACTCGAGGGAAAATTTGGCATAATGCCATGCACCGAGCTTGTGTGAACAAGTTTACTGTCATTATATGCTAGCTGGTCTACACAAATTGATCTTTATCTACTACTTTCACACCATTATTTCTTTTATTTTTATTTTTTATCATTGGTCTCAAGGAATCTGCACAAGATCAAAATTATATATAGACAAAAAAGGTTTGTGACCAATATCTACATGAGGCAATATGATCACGGATTGTTTGTTTGGATTTTGCGAGGCAACGCGGAATATATAAAGAACATCTACATAAAAAAAAATGATATTAAAGAGGGGATTAGATTCTCTGCATTGAGCACATAGCATATTTAATCAATACCCAATTGTTCATATTTTGACTTACCTATGTATTCTACATTATTTATTCATGGAAGAATATTGTAGATATAATGACCTTAGCCTATAACTATTATCTCAAAGTGTGAATAAAGAAAGAGTTGAATAACACAATGTTTTGTTGGTTTCATAGTTGTCGGAATCGGATCGGACTGACGGTTGGACTAGATCTGATCGAATTTTGCTAAAAGATCGATTCGGTACGACCTGAACCGGATTTTTTTTTTTTTAAACCGACGGTTATTTAGAACCGAGGTTTAATCGATGAACCAGCCGAACCGGTACACAATTGAATCGGCCGATTATGTTTTTAAAAAAAAAACACAAAAAAGTTTATCATGTGAGATTGGACCATTTGGTTATTGGTTTGATTTTGAGGTATCTTATAGTTGTAAAACCAAATTAAACGAAACATAATAAGAACCAAACCAAATCAAACCAAAAAAGTAAATGCGGATATCTTACCTATTTGAATCAAACGAAACCAAACCTCGGTTGAACCCGGTCAAATCTGTACGAAAGATATCGGTTCAATCATCGGTCAGGTTTTTAAAACTTCTGGCTGTTTTGTAGCCTAGTGGAGATTCTTTCCTTAGGTCCGGACAATCCGAAGGATTCAACAAGGGAGGAAAGGAAAAATGAGTTCCTTGATAAGTAAACTGTTCTGAGTTGGTGTGCTTAATTATCTATATATCTATGTTTCAAGAACTAGTATTTAAGCAGAACACCGAGAGCAATCCGAACATAATATGCTGACCAGTCTTGGTTATGGAGCAAAGCAGCAGCAGCGGCGTTGATGATAGAGCAGATGAAGCGTTGTTGCGAGGATTTCGGTTTCATCCCACGGAAGAGGAGCTGGTTGGGTTCTATCTCAAGCGAAAAGTTCAGGGAAAGCCTATGGTGATTGAGCTTATTAGGCAGCTGGACATTTACAAGTACGATCCATGGGATCTTCCAAGTAAGGAAACATAATATGTAGTTATATATCTAACAATTATGCTATTTGGCTCCCAAAATATTTGGGTGATGTCATCTCCCATTATGTGACATATAACATGACAGATGACATAACAGCTGACATGACAAATTTTAACCCAAAAAATTAATTACCCAATTTTTTTTAATGTTAATGTTAATATTAATGTTAATGTTAATATTAATGTTAATGTTAATGTTAATACTAATTTTAATTTTAATTTTAATATTAATGTTAATTTTAATTTTAATGTTAAGGTTAATTTTAATGTTAATTATCATGTTAATTTAATGTTAATTTATTAATTTACTGTTAATTTTAATTTAATATTAATTTTATTGTTAAATTTGTAATGTCAGCAACTATGTCATTTGTCACATAATGGGAGATGGTATCATCCAAATTTTTTGGGAGCCACATAGCGTTTTTATATATCTAATCTCAAAGTTAATTGTTTATTCAGTGTTTTTTTTTTCTTTACTCAATTTTGCAGTGCATGTCACTAATACTGAGTATAGATCATATATGTGCAATCTATGTAGTAGTTGTTGTACTCGTGTGTTTTCTTACCATGTTGAATAGAGATCGGAGCGCTACAACAAAAATGTATTTTAACGACACTCGAAAAGTATCGTTAATGACTTTTCATGGCACTTTTTGGGTGCTGTTTAGAGGGAGTGTCATAGAATTTTTTTTTTCTTTCAACGACACTTCGGAAGTGTCATGTAATAAATTTATGATGACACTTTCTGAATGTCGTGTAATGCTTATTTCATGGCATGATACTAATGTCATCTTAACGTGCTTCAATGGCAGCTGATAAGTGTCGTTGTAATTTTTTTAACTTTCAACGGCACATAAAAAATATCATGTAATAACTTTACGACGACACTTTTTGAAGTCGTTTAATGCTTCTTTCACGACAACCTATGGGTGTCATCTTAATGTCATGGATATTTTCACAACACTTTTTATGTGTAATATAAACATGTAAATACATACATAGATTGCATATAATATATGAGTGATGTTATATGTACCTCCAAAAATCTCATCCCTCCATGTTCCTCCGTCACGTGACACTTCCTTATTGACCCATACAAATTAGGGGAGGAGTTGGGGGAAGACATGAGCAAATAGAAGAGGGCCACGTGGCGGAGGAATATGGTGTTAGTGCCGAGGCACAATTTTCGATGGAAAATTCTGAAACTGAAACAATTGTACACACAACGTTTCAAATGCAGCACCTTAAAGAAGATGTGCAACAGAGATCCTGGAGGATCCTAAATTACGAGGATCTAAAAAGATTCTACGTAATACACAAAAAATCTAAAGAGACTTTGTGCAAGCAACTATCGGCAGTAGAGCTTCTAAAAAAAAGTTACTGTAAAAGGCAACAGCAGCGATGACAGGCGAGAATGAGATGCTGGGGTGAATGAACCACCGTTGCTCAAAGCTTTATTCGCCCCACACGAGCACGAACAGCTTCCAGGAACCAGCAAGTTTACGAAAAACTTCTGGAACGCTCCTAAGTCAATATTTGAGACTTGAACGAGCTTCCTGGACTTAACAGACTCCCTCAACTCTCTTCTTGGTGCATCTTTCAAAGGAAGTCAAGGGGCTCTATTTATAGAGTGGAGTTGAGACTTCACCTCTTCTCCTATCCGATGTGGGACTAAAATACCAATACTCAAAAATAGAGTTTGATATTTTAGATCATCCCACAATCAGCATAGAAGTGTGCCAGTCCACGCCTACCGCCCGAACACTCCCGTGCATGCACGAGACAATCCTGGAGTCCGCGTCCGAGTCCGAGTCCGCACAACAAAAATCAACTTGCATCCTTGTTGGAGTTAATCCTTTTTCCTTCTAGGAAAATACTCCCACATGGCACAAACTTGTGCCCCACTACACCTCATGTGCACACCTCAACACAAGCAATGCATTATATTGAGATACTCACCATTTGGTGTAGCCGATGTGGGACTATCTTTTCTAGTCCAAATGCAAAAACACCAACAATCCCCCACATATCTCAATATATGGGTTGAGCGTTCCCCACAGTGACTGTCCATCATGCATTAGGAGAGATGTCGCTACGACTTGAATCTTTCCGCATAGGTTAAATAACAACATGATACAAGAATGGACTAAGCCTTGAATTCTGCACCATAACTGCAATTCTTCCTACTCACATAATGACATCAACTGTGCTTCTGGCTGCACATTGAAGGCCTTATGCCAGCCTGGTTTCAGTGTATAATTTTTGGGCGTCTACAAGTTTACCCTCAAGAGATGGCCTGATATCTCTGTCCATACACTATAGGTGAGTTCTTTATAAAGAGTCATGGCATGAAGCATTGCGCTTCTTTGCGGTGCTACGCCGCTATGACATGGCTTAAAGCCGAGGCTTTACCCCACCTGGGTACCTCATCGTAGTGTTATACTACTGTAGCATGAGGTCACAGGCCTCTTTGTAGTGCCAAACTACCCAGCATGAAGCCTTGCGCTTCCGTACGGTGTTACGCCGCTATGACATGGCTCGCAAAGCCGAGGCTTTACCCTACCTGGTACTTTTTTATGGTGTCATGCCACTGTAACATGAGGACATCGTCCTCTTTGTAGTGCTGTCTACCTCTCTTTATTACGATTATCATACAGCATTAGGCTACCTGCCTATTTGCGGTACTACTCCGCTGTGACTTGGCTTGCAAAGCCGAGGCATTAACCCTACCTGGGAACCTCATGGTGGAGTCACCCCACTGTAGCATGGAGTTACACTCCTTGTAGTGCTGCTCTACCGTGCTTCCTGTAAAGCACTCCAGGCATTCACTCTGCCTGAGAACTTATTAAGGCATTTAAGCCAACCTTCCCACAGGATCCGTTTTCTGCAGAAAACAACAGTAGACAACAGTGGTTGTAGGTCCATAACCTCTCCATGTCACATAGGACAAGTACCCACCGTTCCTGATATTCTTCTGGTTAATAGTCCTCCCTTGAACCAAAAGCTAGATGCCTAGTAGATTTCTCTTTGAACTAATAGCATAAAACTTTATGGTAGGAATGTAATAACACAATATCAGAATGCCTTCAAGCCCATTTTACAAGCTGTGTCATCGACCAGCTGGCGCTTGAGGCCCTTGGTGAACGGATTCGTCAGGTTCTCCTGACTCCGAACATCAATCACTGCAATGACACCTCTCTTGATGAGATCGTTCATTGTCCTGTGCTTCAACCGCACGGTTCTTTTCTTCCCGTTGAAGAGTTCATTTGATGCCACTGCTGCTGCCGCCTGGTTGTCACAGTATATCGGTATCACCGGTATCTGAGCCCCAACCACCGGAAGATCATACATGAGCTCCCGAAGCCACTCTGCTTCATCTGCAGCAGCATCCAATGCAAAGAATTCAGATTCCATGGAGGAGCGAGATAACATAGTCTGCTTCTTCGACTTCCACGATATAACAGCTCCGCCCATGGCGAATACGAATCCACCTGTGGAATACTCGCTCTCCATATCTGAACACCAGCTAGCATCACTGAAGCCTTCCACTACTGACGGATCTCCGCTGTAGAAAAGTGCATATGTCTGAGTTTTCTTGAGATATCTCATAACACGCTTCACAGCTTTCCAGTGCTCAACGCCTGGATTGCTAGTGAACCGACTCAGCATTCCCACTGCAAAAGCTATGTCAGGCCTTATGGCAGTAGTAGCGTACATCAAGCTTCCGATGACGCTAGCGTACTCCAACTGCCTGACGCTTTCCCTCGAATTTGGCTCCAGCTTCTGATCACTCTGGTACGGTGTATCAATAAAAGAAAGATCTTGATACCCGTAGCGAGTAAGCATCTTCTCAATATAATGAGATTGTGACAGCGCTATTCCAGTACCTGTCCGGATGATCTTGAGCCCCAAGATTACGTCGGCATCCCCCAAGTCCTTCATACTGAACTTGGTCGAGAGAAATTTCTTTGTCTCTGTGACGCAGCTTAAATCCGTACCTAGGATTAGCATGTCGTCCATGTAAAGACATACGATTACTCCTCTTCCGTCAGCAAACTTCGTATAGACACACTTGTCTGTTTCACTGACCCTGTAGCCATTTGACCTTATCACCTTGTCAAACTTTTCATGCCACATTTTGGGAGCTTGTTTCAAACCATACAGAGACTTCATCAACTTGCAGACTTTGTCTTCCAGACCTCTGACGACAAAACCTTCTGGTTGTTGCATGTAGATCTCTTCGGTCAGCTCGCAATTAAAGAATGTCGTTTTCACATCCATCTGATGTATCACCAGCTTGTGTATTGCTGCTAGAGCAATTAACAATCTGATGGTTGTCATCCGAGCTACTGGAGCATAAGTGTCAAAGTAGTCGATCTCCTGCTTCTGAGCAAACCCCTTGGCCACTAGCCTGGCCTTGAACTTGTCAATGGTTCCATCTGCTTTCATCTTCTTCTTGAAGATCCATTTGCATCCGATGGGTCTTGCTCCTTCTGGCAGGTCAACCAATACCCATGTGTTGTTGGAGGTGATTGAGTCAATCTCGTTGTCTATCGCCTCCTTCCAGAATACAGCATCTCTGGTCTTCATCGCCTCATCATAGGTAAGAGGATCTGCTTCCACATGATAGGTGACGAAGTCATCTCCGAAGTCTTTCGGCCTCTTCGTTCGCTTAGTTGACAGCTCAGCGAGTTCTGGTTCAGCTAGTGTCTCCTTGACGACAGCTTCATCTTGGACTACTGGTTCATTAAAGACTTCTGTCTGCTTTGTACCCTCATCATTCTCCGGAAGATCCGCGAGAACAATATTCTTGTGTTTTGCAAACTTGTCTTCAAAGTATTCAGCATCGCGAGATTCGATGATATGGTTTGACTCGATATCAAGGAATCTCCGAGCATCACTCTTCTCGGCATACCCCAAGAAGATCGCCTTCGTAGTCCTTGTCCCCAGCTTCTGAATCTTCAGATCCGGGAGCTTCACATAAGCCAGACACCCCCACACTCGAATGACATTCAAGTTAGGTCTGACTTTGAACCAGAGTTCATGAGGAGTTATGTCGGAAGTTGCATATGGCACTCTGTTCAGAATGAACGTTGCCGTTAGTGCAGCTTCTCCCCAGTAACACTTTGGAAGACCCACAGTCAACAGCATGGAGTTCATCATCTCTGTCAACGTTCTGTTCTTCCTTTCTGCTACTCCGTTGGATTGAGGAGGGTACGGAGCCGTTGTCTCATTGATGATTCCATGTTCTTTGCAGAATGACAAGAATTCATGAGACCGATACTCCCCGTCTCGATCACTCCTTAACCTCTTGAGTTGTTGTCCAGTTTGTCGCTCAGCCTCGGTCCTGAACTCCTTGAACTTCTCGAATGCTTCGTCTTTAGACTTGAGCAAGTAGACGAAAGCATACTTTGAGAAGTCATCGATGAAAGTAATAAAATACTTCATCCCGGCCTTTGTAGAGAATTGTTTGAAGTCACAGATATCTGAGTGAACCAACTCCAGAAGATCTGTGCTTCGATGGACCCTGTGAAAGGGTTTCCTTGTGATCTTCGTCTGAGCACATACTTCGCATTTCTCTACCTTACCCCCACACTTGGAGATAAGTCCTAGACTAGACATTCTGTTAATCCTTTTACAATGAACATGTCCTAGCCTATTATGCCACAACTCAAGAGAATAATCAGAAAAAGTGATTGTATTTATATTATCATGCTGGGTTACAACAAGCTGAATCTTGTACATTCCTTCAGTTTGGAAAGCTTTCCCGAAGAATGTACCCTTCTTGGACATCACCAACTGGCCAGCATTGATGTCCATCCTCAAGCCTGCGTTGCAGAGCAGACTTCCAGAGATCAGGTTCTTAGCAATTACTGGAACATGCTTCACACCTTGAAGCATCAGAGTGTTCCCCGATGTGAGTTTCAGCTCCACCGTCCCGATCCCCACTACTTCAGCTTGTGCCTGGTTTGCCATTATAACCTTCTCTGAAGTTGGCTCATAAGAGACGAACCAGTCTTTGTCTGAACAGACATGGCAGGTCGCGCCAGTGTCTATCCACCAGTCCAAGTCAGCCCCCACAGTTGCAACCTGTGCTATCATGGCAACTAGATTAGTAATCATAGAAACCTTACTAGGCTCACCTTGTTCTTTGGGCTTGGACTTGCATTCGGATTTGTAGTGGCCCTTCTTGCCACAATTGAAGCAAGTCACATGGGACTTGGACTTCTGCTGCTTGAAAGCAGGACCCTTCACTTTCAGATTCGTGAAGTCCTTCTTTTTGCGATGAGAAGCAGCCTGCTTCCCCTGGTACTCTCTGGTTTGGACCAGATTTGCCTTCGCCAGTTGTTTGGACAGAGTATCCATCTTCTGTTGAGAGCGCATCTCGTCCTCAACATGGATCTCTTGCAAGAAATCTTCCAAGCTAATTTCCATCTTCTTTCGATGCATCCTTGCATAGAAGTTGCTCCATTCTGTAGGAAGTTTCGCGACGATCCCTCCAACGACAAACTTGTCGACGAGGGGCATGTTCTCGTCTTCTAGTTTCTGACGCAACTTCAGAAACTCCTTCACTTGGGACAGCATCGCCTTCTCGTCTTCGAAGGTCCACTTGTGATATTTTTCTACCATGAAGATCTTGGACCGGTTTTCGTCATCTTCATAGAGCTTTCCCAAGGAGTCCCATATCTCTTTGGCAGATGTCTTCATGGAGTAGGACTCTGCCAGAGAGTCTTCCATGGAATTGAGTATCAGTAGTTTGCATATACTGTTTTCTCTCTTCCACTTCGCTTGCTTGGTCGTAGCAGCGGCCACAGCCGCAGCAGATCCAGTGGTTGGAACGATCGGTTCTTCTTCTGACAGCACGTGATCAACATTCACGAGTTGAAGATTTAAAGTGACCTTTCGTCTCCATATCTGGAAGTGTTCGCCATCGAATTTCTCCAACTTGTTAAAGCCGGTATCGATGAGCGAAGCACGAGAATTATCCATCTTCTCAATAAAGCTTTGAGATTGTTAGTGCCGAGGCACAATTTTCGATGGAAAATTCTGAAACTGAAACAATTGTACACACAACGTTTCAAATGCAGTACCTTAAAGAAGATGTGCAACAGAGATCCTGGAGGATCCTAAATTACGAGGATCTAAAAAGATTCTACGTAATACACAAAAAATCTAAAGAGACTTTGTGCAAGCAACTATCGGCAGTAGAGCTTCTAAAAAGAAGTTACTGTAAAAGGCAACAGCAGCGATGACAGGCGAGAATGAGATGCTGGGGTGAATGAACCACCGTTGCTCAAAGCTTTATTCGCCCCACACGAGCACGAACAGCTTCCAGGAACCAGCAAGTTCACGAAGAACTTCTGGAACGGTCGTTAGTCAATATTTGAGACTTGAACGGGCTTCCTGGACTTAACAGACTCCCACAACTCTCTTCTTGGTACATCTTTCAAAGGAGGTCAAGGGGCTCTATTTATAGAGTGGAGTTGAGACTTCACCTCTTCTCATATCCGATGTGGGACTAAAATACCAATACTCAAAAATAGAGTTTGATATTTTAGATCATCCCACAATCAGCATAGAAGTGTGCCAGTCCACGCCTACCCCCCGAACACTCCCGTGCATGCACGAGACAATCCTGGAGTCCGCGTCCGAGTCCGAGTCCGCACAACAAAAATCAACTTGCATCCTTGTTGGAGTTAATTCTTTTTCCTTCTAGGAAAATACTCCCACATGGCACAAACTTGTGCCCCACTACACCTCATGTGCACACCTCAACACAAGCAATGCATTATATTGAGATACTCACCATTTGGTGTAGCCGATGTGGGACTATTTTTTCTAGTCCAAAGGCAAAAACACCAACATATGGAAGTATAAAATTTTTAGAGGTACATATAGCATCACATAATATGTAGCAATATTCTTAGTTGACAAGCACGTATAATTAGAAATATAGTATTTGATATGATTCAAATGACGGAGTTACAAAGTTCTGGGAGCAAGTTTCTCTTTTTAAAACTCCGATATATATGCTTCATTTCTAAGGTTATTTTAGTGGAACCTATGAGAATCTTGAAAGAGCCAAATCTCTGCACATTCTTGGTTAAGAGTTTCGTAAAGACTGAACAGCATACTTTTCAAAGAAATATTTGTTCTATATGTAGTTTCACCATGCCATAAATATAACTTTATAAGCAGGGTTTTGACATTGAAAGCATATTATTCTGATACAATCATACAAGACTAACTCAAAGAGAAATTATCCAGTATGACATCCACTTGATTGCATAGAAATGAGTGCATGTAGAACAGTTCTCCTCATTTTCATACAATCAAGTGGATTGCATAAAAGGTGCACAATGAATCCGGCATGCTTACTGAATAATTTCTCCAAATCAAGAATATTCTCTAATCCTGATTTAGGTTTCATTTCTGAACCCTTGTTAGTAATTCAGCAAACAGAAAAATTCGGGAAAAAAAGGAAAAAAAATACAAGTATAAATAGGCTCAGTGCAAATAAAATACGTTCAAAAATTCGGTCAAATATTCGAAAAATAAAAATATTGAGGTTAGAAACTTCACATTTTTAAATATGTTGTCAGATTTGCTTAATTAAATAAGTTCCCAACACGTTTTTTTGGCCAAAGTTTTAAATAATTTATACGGAGCACGTTAAAAATTTCGCATGCTTAAAATTTAAATACTGATTTGAATTTGTCAAAGGTACGCAAGTACTATATGTTTCTGAAAGATACCGAAAAATTTGCTTATAATATGAGTTTTATTTGGGTGATTGCTAACAAGGTTCTGAACTACTCACCTAATTATTATTTTTTCTTTCCATTTTTTTATTGAAATTAAGATCTTGCGCCGACGACCGGAGAGAAGGAATGGTATTTCTACTGCCCGAGGGGCCGGAAGTACAGGAACAGCTCGAGGCCTAACCGAGTCACGGTTGCCGGATTCTGGAAAGCTACGGGAACTGACAGGCAGGTGTACTCCAGCTCCGATCAAGGATCATGCAAGTGCATTGGCCTCAAGAAATCCCTTGTGTTTTACAAAGGAAGGGCGTCTAGAGGTACCAAGACTGATTGGATGATGCATGAGTTCAGGCTTCCATCAGTTGATGGCAGCTCACTAAAACCACATCCTAATTTGGACAAGAATAGTAATGTCCATCCAAATGTAAGCGTAATCTCTCTCATTTTTAATTTCTTTTTGGCTAAATTACGAGTAGTTGATACTCTCAGCGTTCAATTTTTTCAACTTGATACTCTAAATTTTATTATGCGTCAACTTGATACCTCGGCTATAATTTTACAATTTAATATCCTACCCGTGTTAACAGAAAATTATAAAAGACAATAATACCACCCCATTCTCTCTCCCCTCTCCCTCTCTCTAGTACCCCCTCTCTCTCTCCCTCCGGCAGCAGCGCATGGCGGCAACAGTGGCGGGAGCAGGCTTGCAAGAGTGGAAAAAGGAGGGTATTTTAGTAAATTTTTAACGAAAAAGTTAAGCCTAACTGACGGAGGATATGGACATAATTTTTTTTCAATAGTTGATAGTATCAAGTTAATGTCTATTAAAGTTTAGGGTATTAAGTTGAAAATTTTGAATAGTTGAGGATATCAAATTTTAATTTAGCGTTTTTTTTTTTTCCCTTCTTCTAAAGGAAGAATGTGATCTATTTGATCCATATAATAAAACCATTGTTATGCTATGATATAATTCATGCAACTTCATATATGAAACTTCTCATCTTTATCATACATATGGGGAAGAATACGGTTAGTATATGACCTAATTATATATGGTCAGTCAGAATTTTGAGTAGCCATATTTTGGTGTGCATATATAAGATTAGTATACGATCCGCGCCCTAGAAATCAATATCTTAGTCTATCTACAAGTTATATATTTGTATTTAGTTCAATCTTTGAGATCTTGTCAAAGATTCAGTTCAGCCTCTGTAGGTTGATTCAAGAGTTTACATGTTAGAGTTTTCTTGAAATTATCTTGGTAGGTTTCCTGCCGCTTCTTTTTTCTCTCTATCCCATGCATATGCATGAATATAACTTGGCTAAATTATCCTAATGGTGCGCTCGGACGTTTTTGGTACATTAAATTTTTATAGTTCGATTTTGGCATCCAACTTTATAAATTACTTTTTTGAAGCACATTTTGTCAATTTTGAAGCACAACATCGGAACCACTTCAAAAAAATATCTGACAATATAAGTATTTAATTTGTGTTTTTGTACTATAAGATATGCTTTTGAAGTGATCTCGATATGCTTCAAAATCGATAAAAAAACGTAGGGTACTAAAATTGAGCATTGAAAAGTTAAGGGTGCAAAAAATGTCCGAATACTATAGATATGACGTTATTAGAATAATTTAGCCAATATAACTTATAGTATAGAAGGAGTTAGGATCAACCCTTTCATAGAGCCTTCTCCCCTTAGGTTTCGTCGAAACTTTTCTATGTTTGAGTGTCAAAGGAATTGAGGAGAAAATGAAAGTGGTTCCCAATAGAAGAGAAATTAGAGGAAAAAAATAATTCCATCCACCCAAAAAAGAAATCACTTTTTCACATTTAAGTATTCACTTTCCTTTTGAAATATTTTTTTGACATTTCCAAACATAGGTGAAAGAAAATGGGGGAGGAATTGATTTACTTTCCATTCCTTTCTGCGAACCAAACGGGACCTTAGAGACGTTCACCATACACGATATGGATATTAGTAAACGAATGGCATGAATGACAGCTAAATTTGCATTTATAATTATTAACACTAACCATGTTCAAATTGATGGAACAGGATTCTTGGGCCATTTGTAGGATCTTCAAGAAGACTACTACTACTTCGATGGCGCAGAGGATGCTCATGAACGAATCAATGGGCCATCCGTCGTTATTATCAAACACGAACAATATGGATGTGTTCACTCCCAACTCATTCTGCTATCCTCTTATGGACATCACTACTTACCAGCCTTCTTCCACTCATATGAACTTCTCCGGTGCATTAGCCGGAGACGACGACGGGACGCCGCCGCCGCTGGTGACTCAATTTTCTGCGGCTGATACTACGGTTAGTACTGGAGTAGCAGTAGAGACTGTAGTCATGAGAAAGACTGATCAGGACTCGTTCTATATGGGAGCTGATCCTTCTGGAAGTCCAGAGGCCATTGACCCAAGTGAGATTTCAGGGAGCTGGTCCTCGGAGAATTGCTACAGCTACAGCCCGTTTGATGAACTACTGCAATGAATGTGGATTTGGAAAATATCGAACATGTAAGATTTTGTCTATACTGTACAGACATCAATACATGAGTGACTTACAAGGTGTATAATGATGTATGTATGCTAAAATAAAATTTACAGATACAGGTTTCACTAGTTTCCAGAGGCGATATTTCATCACAAACTAATACTATATATTATACTAAGACCACGTCTGGCTATCGTTAGTTAAATAATTAGTCCAAACTTATTTATTTTTTTGAATTTTTATTTTTGTAAGAAAATACGTACAGCAGTTTAGACGACTCAACTTTTAATTGTATGATTATGAAAGGGTTTCAATTTCTATGTGAAATGTAAGAAGAAAATGATTTCAAGTTATAGTATATTTTTCTTTAGTTTTCTTCTCTGAGAGGGAGATATTTAAAGCTTGTACATCGTACCGGTCGAAGTGTAGAAAAAATATTAAGTTTGTAATAATTTATTTTATTTTTCTATACGAGTATGTCTACACCCAGTTCATTCCATTCCAGTTTGCCCTTAGTTTTGAGGGTCAGGGTCTACCAACGTCTATTTTAGAGGTCGAGTCCTGTAACTTTTGGTCGAGGTTACCTTTGCAAAACTGCAGCTAGAAGTCGATCAGAAAATAAATGGTACAATTTTAATAATAAAGCAAAAGTTAATTAGGAATTCTTAGTGGTGGAAAAAAAAATGTTTAACGTTTTTTAACAAAAATCGTGGACGGCAGGATTCGAACCTGCGCGGGCAAAGCCCACATGATTTCTAGTCATGCCCGATAACCACTCCGGCACGTCCACCTTACTGTTTGATCTTAAGATAAGAAACTATCTATATATTACAAAAGCTTCATGTTGGAAATGACAAAAAAGCCCTTTCACAAAAGCTTTCATGTCGGAGAAGCATCAATGAAAGAGAGATCAGAAAATTCATCAACGGTACTATAACAGCTATCGTGCAGGCCGGAGCTATGATTTATCAAGGATGATTGGGCCCAGTACAAAAATAAATGTAGGCATATTCTCATATAAAAATTTTATTCTAATTAAAAATATTCAGAAATTAAATTATTCAAAATTAATGTCAAATGAGGAAAATCATTCGACTACATTATCTTTTAATAGAAATAATATTCGACTAAAGGAGATAAAGTAAACTAAAAAAAGAAGTATCTTGTGTCATGTTCACGTTAAGAACGATCTTCTGTCATTCCAATCTGCAAAATTATCAATCAATCGTTCATAATCGTTTCATTACTCGTTTTTAATCGTTCATAGTCAACAGCCACCATAGATCCATGAAGTGTTGTTTATTAGTTGTCTTGTTTGAGCTATTCATAGAGGTGACAGTAAACGTGCCAGAAGTTCAATCCATTGAACTTGCTGATTTCTGGGAGCAGATCGTCAATAAGGGGTGAATCTTGCTTTCATCACCCAAACAAGAAGATGTTATTTGTTGTTTTTTGTCTTCTAACTTCTCTTGTACATGTTTTATCTCGTTGTAGCAATTGCGATTGCAAAAAGAAGAACAATTTATGTTTATATTATTTCCTTATTGCATGTTTCTGTTTCTTGAGTTAGTTTGTAAAAGCTCAGATACAAGATCTCCTTTTGATAGCACAAGTCCAGACGTGCGGCAATCATTTGTGATATGTGATTTTTTCCAGTTTTAAGTCTATAACCCGAAAACAATAAAATCTTACTAAAATTCTAACTAAATGTTAAATATATTTCATTATTTATGGACTTTTTTTATATATATGTCCGGTGATACGTACGAAATTTTGTACACGCTGTATTACATGTCTGTTGGATCCATTTTTTTGTTATATAGGCTAGTTGAACCGTGCACTTGGCATTGTGATACATGTTCTCGGCACTCTCGACACTCTTATGAATATTTTATTTTGCTCGGTAAACAACAAGTTATAAAATATTAAAGAAAATCACAGTCCAAATAAATTAGATCTATAAATAATAATAAGCAAAACGTGTCCGCCTTTCTCAAAAAAGATATGAGGATATAAATGAGGGTCATATTAACCGGTAATTGTACTCCCCACAAAACATGATTTGTCGTCTTTCTCGACATCGACATGTGTATGTCATATAAATATGTGCCATAGTAGGTTACTAATTTTTAAAAAATTATTGCAAGATTATATGAATAGTAAGTAATTTTGAAAAGCAAATTTATCAAGATCAGCCCAAACAAATTTATCAAGAAATGCCGGAGAGACGAGCAATTATAAATGAGTGTCGAAGACACGAAAATTTCAGAGCCCAACAAAATTGTCAACCTCTGGATTAATAAAAATTTATTTATACTATATTTAAGTCCGATATATGTATTCAACGTAGTTGGATAGTACTATAAAATTTATATATCATCAAAATATTAAAAAAAAACTTGAATATTATATATTCTAATATAGATTATCTGTTGAGATATGTTAACAAGTTCATGCCAACTATGTTTGTCTTTTAGAGTGGCGGACTTCATAAACACAACATATGTGCGATTAAGAATCAATTACATCACCTGCGTTATGTAGGGGTGAGCATTCCGTTAATTCGGTTTAAACCGAACCGAATAATCCAAAACCGAATTGGATCGAAACCGAAACCGAACCAAATTGGCACAAAATCGAATTAAATCGAAACAAATTAAATCAGTTCGGTTTATTCAGTTTATTCTCTTTCTTTTTTTTGCGTTTTTTGTTAATATATATAGTAACTAAATATACCTAGACATATTTAGTATATACCTGTAGTATATATATATATAGGAAGCGGATCAAAGGCCCCGCCCGCGGAGCCACGTCGAAGCCCCGCCCCCCCTGCACCATCGGATCGCGCGGGGCCCGCGTGGGGCCCGCGCAAGCCTGCGCGATCCAACGGCTAAGGGGGGGCGGGGCTCCCGATCCGCTCCCATATATATATATATATATATATATATATATATATATATATATATATATATATATATATATATATATATATATATATATATAGTAATTATAAATTCTTATTCGGTTTTCGGTTTCGGACCGAAACCGAAACCGAATAAGAAAATTTAGTATTTTCAAAACCGAAACCGAACGGTTCGGTTCGATTTTTGGTCCAAAACTGAATAATGCTCACCCCTAGCGTTATGTAATCATTTTATTTTGTCTAAAATTAGACCTCGTTTGCTTCACTGTAATGTAATCGTAATCGCAATATAAATAGAATGAAAAAATAATAATTTTTTCTATTTGATTACATTACGGTTACGATTACATTACAGTATACCAAACGAGAAAGTCTGCTTTGCAACATTATTTTTATCGATTTCGGAAATTTCTTGATCCGGTCGTTTAAGTGTTTGAAAAAATTCTGTTTGGTATTGATTTTGGTCGGCTTAAAAATCCTACAAAATCAGTGTAGTATAATTTTGGATATTTTTATAAACACTCCAAAACGATAGGTTTTGAGAGTTTTATTACTTTATTTCATTTATGTCAGCAAAAAATAATAATTATAACTACTAATATCCTATCCTATTCCCACTTTCTCATCTTTGTTTCTTTCCCCTACCTAGTGAGTTCTTAAAATCTTATTTTTCTATAGTTTTTCCTATCTTCTTCCATACGATCATTCTTATAATTACTAGTAGAACTATGACAATTTTGTTAGTCAATTATAAAATAAAAACTACCTACCTATAGTTTTGCATATAGGCGATCATTCTAAAAGTGTTCTTCTATAGTCTCTCTTATATATTTTTTATAATTATTTTTGTCGACACCATCATACGACACATAGAACATAATATTTTTGATTTCGATTATCTATTTCTATTAGAACCTGATTTATGAGTCAAATATTTTTTGGTTCAATTTGTGGTGTTCAGGATTTGGGCTGGGAGTTATTTTGTAATTTCTTGAATTGTTTTTAACAATATAAATGTTTTTTACATGATTTGTACTTGTAAATTTTTATAAGAACTTTTGTTTATATATATATATATATATATATATATATATATATAGAGGTAATTTTATATTTGTAATTTTTTTTTATAACCATGAGTTGGACTATTTTAAAAATTACTACTTAAAATTATCAAAAACTGGACCTCTGGACCTCTCACAGCTGCTACTCTACAAACAACTCATAACAAGCACAAGAAGAGTAGCAGCAACCTTCCTTTTCATCAAGGACCGGTGTATGTGACGAACTAATATGAACTTTGGTGTGCGGGCTGCGTTTGGATAGCAGTTCTTTTCCCATTTTTTGAGTTTAAACTCAAATGTGAAGTGGGAAAACGTTTGGTTGCTGCATTTCAAAACAGCACACTCTAAATTTTTTTTAGAAAAACTATGTTTAAACACAGGTTTCGGAGCGGAGGATTTTTTGGTTTTGGGAAAACTCTTTTCCCAACTCTCTGCGGGCCCCACCCAACTCAACTCTTTCCCTTTCTCAACTTTTTCTCTCACTCTCTCTCTCTCTCTTTCTCCTTCCCTGCAGACCTCCTCCTCCCCAACTTCTTTCTTTTTCTCCGGCCACAGGCAACGGTGAGGACTTGCCATCGTCGACGAGGACTTGCCATCGCTCGACGACCTTGGACGGGGACGACGAGCTCGACCACCTCGTACTCGACCTCGACCACCTCGTACTCGACCTCGACCTCCTCGTCGACGACCTCGACCGCTTCGAGCTCCTCCGTCGAGCTTCGAGCTCCTCGTCGAGCTCCACCGCCGCGGCCTCAACCCCTCTCGAGCGGCGGCGACCTCCTCGTCGACCACCTGACCGGACGGGAGCTCCAAACCCCCAACGTTTGTGGGCCCCCCTCTCCCCACCTGACCGGACGGGAGCTCGACCCAAGGTGGCGGCGGCGAACTCCTCCACGAACCTGACCGGTGGCGGCGGCTGGCGAACTCCTCCACTGCGAGCTCGCGGAGGTCGACTTCGTGGAGGAGCTCGGGTGCGGTGTCCATGGCTGGCGAACTCCTCCACAGCAGAGCTCGGGTGCGGTGGCGGCGGCCGGCGAACTCCTCCACAGCAGAGCAAAGGTCGTCCGCGGTGTCCACCGACTTCGTGGACTCCTCCAGTGCGGTGGCGGCGATGGCCGACGACTTAGGGCTCGGGTGCGGTGTCCACCGACTTCGTGGACTCCTCCAGTGCGGTCGCGGCGATGGCCGACGACTTGTGTCCACCCTCTCTCACCGTGGTCGGAGGATCTGAGTCCTTCGTCTCGTAGAGCCATGACACGGAGTGTGAGAGGGTGGACACAAACTGTGGCAAGGACACAACATAAAAAATAATTTCAGAAAAAAATTTACCAAACAAAATTTTTAACAATTTTTTTTCAAAAATTTTTTCAGATAAAAGTAACCAAACGCAAACTCAGAAACTTATATCTAGAAAACCATTTTATAACATCATTCTCCAAAAACTGTTTTCAGAAAAAAATTTCAGAAAAGCTATCCAAACGAACCCGTGTTTGAACAAGGTTGTCATGAATTTATAAAAAAACATAATAACATCCAAAGCTTTGAAGTATAATTAGCCCATCAATAATGGAGAAGAAACAAATAAAGGGGTTGACCTACTGGAATTAATATGCATTTTTTTTTTTTAGAAGTCCGACATTACGCACGAGAATTTGTTACTAGACATGTTTGAGGCGAAGCTTTTGGACTTGAATTAGAACTGTAAGAGCTTTAGAAGCGGACAACATTAATTGACAAGAGGAGGTTCAAGTGGTTGCTTTCTTACCATTTTTGTTCACCCACCAAAATTAGAATATTTGTTCACCCTCCAACAAAAATTAACACATGTCAAATTATTTAGTCAAAACTATTTTGAATGTTTACAAAACTAATTGCAAAATGGTTTATATTGAATGAATTTGATACGTGCCATTTTTCTGTTGGAGGGTGAACAAACACTCTAATGTTGGTGAGTGAATAAAAATAGATTTTTTTTTTTTTTTACTCCTACCATTAATGAAATACTAATTAGTGAATATTGGCATGGGAGCATCTAGGGCTGCAAACGAGCCAAGCCGAGTCAAGCTTTTGTAAGCTTGAGCTTGGCTTGACTAGAATTAACCGAGCTCGAGCTCGAGCTCAAGCTTGATAAATTTTTTATTTTAGAGCTTGAGCTTGGCTCGAACTTGTTTATATTAAGCTTGAGCTTGGCTTGGTTTGAGCTCGAGCTTGGTTTGATAAGCAAGCTTGATTCAAGCTTCATAAACAAGCTCGATACGCTCAAAATCAAGCTCGTTAAGCTAAATTTAAAGCTTGTTCAACTTTATTTCAAGCTTAATGAGCTCGATTTCAAGCTAGTTAGGCTTGAATTTAAGTACCTGTAATATTAACAATTTATATATAAAAAATTAATTTAAAAAATTTCTTCATATCAATTATTAAGAACATATAAATATATAATAGACACAACCATATTATTATAAATATATATAAAATTAGAATTCAACAACAAACGAGCTCCTAAACGAGCTTCTAAACGAGCCAGCTTGCAAGCTCATAAACGAACCAGCTTGCGAGCTCAAACGAGCCGAGTACTTCTAAGCTTGAGCTTGGCTTGTTTATTAAACGAGCTCAAAAATGAAGCTTGAGCTCAGCTTGTTTACTAAACGAACCGAGCTCAAACGAGCTTTTATCGAACTGAGCTTCGAGCAGCTCGCGAACGGCTTGGCTCATTTGCAGCCCTAGGAGCATCCTTAGCATTGGGCTTGGCTGATCATTAGGCCCATTGGTCAATGTCATCAATTTCCAATAAGTATGTCCCATTAGAAACAGAGCTCCCCACCTACTAAAATATATCCACTCCATAATCAATTCTCCCTCCTAGAATTTCCATTTTTATTATAGGGTCCGACTATTGACACCCCATGTATTTCTAAGAACACCCCACATGTAGTTGATTAAGCTTATAAAAATACTAAGTACACCCCAATATTTGACAAAAATACCCTTACCTATTCTACACCCCCATCTCAAAGCTTTCTAAGTACACCCCACTAAAACCCTAACATTCCACTCCACTCTCCTCCCTCACAAAACCCTAACAGTCCACTCTCCTCCCTCACAAAACCCTAACACTCCACTCTCCTCACTCCGAAGCCAACTTCGGTCCCTCCAGTCGCTGCCCGGTCGCCTCCCCTTCGTCGAAGAGTTCTCCCTTGTTCGGCTTCGCAATGGATAGAGGAAAACAAGTTCAATCGGAAGGTAAATTTCCGCAAATCGACCTGTAGATGAGTAATCTTGTTCGAAATTAGTTTCTATCTTCGTTTAGGATCTCTGTATATGTTTCGAAACCGATCGATTGTGACAAAAACGAAACAACAGTTCGACATTTTTTTTGGAATTCGCGGCCCTGTTCGACCCTGGTCGGTCGGACATACAACAACTGTTCGACCTGCTCTGGTCGAACAATTTACTTTTGTTCGACCTTCTCTGGTCGAACAGTTTACTTTTGTTCGACCTGCTCTGGTCGAACAGTATGGGTTTGTCCGACAATTATTGGTCGAAAAGTACATTTTGAAGGCAAAACATATTTTTTCTCCTTAATTTATGGTTGTTGATTAAATTTGCAGGAAACACTAGGCGGAGGGATGCCACTCATGCTTCTGCTAGGAGACGTCGTGCCGAAGAACAAGAACGTGCACGTCTTGAAGAAGCTACGGTCGTTGCTCCGACTCAAACGACCTGTCACGCCCCGATTTATAGAGTCATTTATTCACATATTTTATCTCTTGGAATCGATCGTCCTCGCTTGGGCGTGATGCCGTACAAGTCTGGTATTGCACTTGTACAAGGCAAAGATGGTACATAATCGATTATTCTTCAAATAGGAACACATCGCAGCGGCAGAAGCAGATAAATTAATTTAATGAGGACAATCTTTCTTATTGAATAGAAGTACATCACTTCTTTATAGTAGCGGAGAAAAAGAGTAACTTGAAGCCACACAGAGATATGTAGAACTTTATTCTCTTTATTGATAATTGAAGAAGAGTACAAGACTTGTATTGAAGTACAATGATTACAGCACATCTCACTTTATATTGGAAACCAACTGAACAATGCTATACAGCTTACATTTGATATTTGGATACATTGGATTACCACTCGATATACTGACTTGGCTTACAATCTCACTGATACAACTGATTACAATGTTCCATACATTATGCCCTTTATAAACAGAAGACATCATCTTGTACAAGGAGAGCTTCTGTATGCCCAACAAATCTTCGATGCTGCGGGACCAATCAAGCCAATCTTCGTGTGTAGAACATTCCAAGCACGAGCACATGCCCACAAAACGTGGGTCAGCACATCATCTATGTACTGGCGAGCAGAATCCAACCCACTCGCATAAACCAACATTTAAAGTGATCATTTAAGCAAGCATTTCTTAGAGTGATCTTTCTACTTGGGGCCTAACATCAGTTTACAGTTCATGGGCAATAGTCAGAGTGAAGCATGTAAACATATTCTTAGTAGCATTCATGTGGACATATCATTTATCATTCTTGGTGTTATCATGCAAAGGCATCATTGAGGCATCGTTAACATTAATATTTTAAACATGTTATAACAGTTCTCACTTCAAGCATCACTTAGCATGTATGTTGTGTTTGAGCAATGATTATAGCATGGCATCTTTCTAGCATACTAAATGGAACATGTTAAGCAGGCAAGTTAAACCAACTTATACAATATCACAATTATGTGATTTCTTATCGATAGCCGACTCCTCGTACCTGTATCAATTACAGGTTATCTGATATACTTACTCTGCCTGCACAAAACATTCATTAGCATGCATCCTGACTACATGGTCACTGGTGTTGTTAAACCATATGGACTCTTCTCATTTCATTTCATTTTAAGATAATGCGGTCAGCATAGTAGGTGGCGAGCCTCTATGCCACCCCGCCTTATCCGTGCTCCCATAGCACTCATCATTATTTCCTCCTAGGCCGAATCGGTCCCCAAGGCCCTAGGAACCGTTCGAGGAAATTATTACTCAAACCTTGTATACAAGTTGTCCATGACCATGCGAATGCGTGTCCGACTCGATTGTGAACAAAAATCGCATGGTAAAATATATTAAGGAAAGTAAAGGCAACAGTGCATCATTAGTCATATTCAATGACTTATTCATTTCGTCATTACCATCATTTCATTTTGTGATCTCAACGATCCCAGCTTTATCATATCTCATTCATTGCTTCATTGCAATGTATCTCATATCATTCCTTTCTTAAAAGGAACTTAACATACATTCATTTCTTATAAGGGACATGTAGCATTTCATATTTTTGTAACAGTTATAGAGAGAGTACATGATTCTAGTGTTTCATTCAGTTCATTGGGTCGATAGCACCGCCAGTTCACTTCTTATTCTATCATTCACAAGGCATCTCATTAATCAAGTGTTTTATCGTTTTAGCAGCATTAAGCATAAGGAACAAGGTTATCAATTCAATCTCAGGCATCGAATCACATTAGCAGTTCAATGTGTTGTACATTTCAATAATTCTCAGCAAAAGCATCTCTATTATTCAGCAACTAACATATGGGACATTTAGGGGCAGTTCATAGCATTTCAATACTTCATCTATTAAGCATGAAGGAGTAAGGAGGAGGAAGGACAGTTCCACTCACCCAAAATTCTACTAAGCGTAGCTCCACCAGCGAGCTACGTTCCAATACCCATTCCGTCTAGCCAGCTAAGAGAGACTGCATCAGTCTTAATTCTTCTCATTCCCAACATAAGTTACGGTCCAATATTCTGATCCCATCCAATAAGCCAACCAAATGCCTCGTACGGAGTGGGGCATTACACGACCGGCCAATTAGACGAAGAAGAAGGCCACGCAGACGAAGAGCGGCGCACAGATGAAGAAGAGGAAGAAGACGCTGATATTTTGACGGGCCCTTGTCCCGGTGGACCTGAGGATCCCCGACTTATTCCAAGTTTCAAAACTCATGTGGCGTACGAGATTTGGAACGGAATTGAGAGGCCCGTATTGAGGTGTTGGTGCCACACAACCAAGATGGATACATGGAATTTAGAAGGCAATATAAGCGAGTTGCTTCGGAACTCTCGAGTTGCGAAATTAAGGTCGGTTTCGTACAAGACGCCAAATAAGAATCTAATTTGTGCGTTTCTCGAGCGTTGGCAACCAGAGACTAACACATTCCACATGCCATTCGGTGAGATGACAACAAGTTGATCTTCTGCAGGGGTCAGTCGACCGGCATATGAGTGTCCAACCAAATTTCGTCCCAGTGGGTGATTATGTGACCCGCATATAACCCTCAATGACCATTGTCCTACGTCATTGGCTTGCACTCCCTTCAACTGAAATGGACAATCACATTTCTTCGTGCCCGTAAGCCTTTCACGTCTCGGCTTCTTGGCAATGTTAGTCGAATTTTTTTCATCGACTTTTGGCTTCTTCTGCCGATATTTACCACCGCGCTCACAACCCAAAATTACTCGAGCTCGCCTTCCATCTCCGCTATCCGATCGTTTAACAAAAATAACCATATTATGACGGTTTCCTACCGTACGTACCCAATTCACCAAAGATTCACGATTCTCAAATAACGCATCCGTATGAAATTCGTCTAAGAAATTACGTTGTTCTTCAAACATTGGATGCCTGATAATGCTCATTTCAGTGTTAATTTCATTGTCATTTGAAGTGTTTTCCTACAGTGAAAAAAATTTAACAACTGAATAAGGAGAAAAAAAAACTAATATTGTTCGACCACAGCAGGTCGTGCAAACTTAAACTGTTCGGCCTATTAGAGTCGAACAAACTCATACTGTTCGACCAGAGCAGGTCGGGCAAACGTTATATGTTCGGCTCTTACAGGTCGAGCATCTGTTGATCTGTTCGACTTGTCCAGGTCGAACAGATCACGAATTCTGAAATTTTTTTTTCAAAAAAAAACCGAATCACACGATTACAAACGAAAAAATTCAACAAAAGAGGAACGTACCTTGGAAGATTCATCTGCATTTTGTCCCTCCATTATGATTTCTTCAACTTCCTTTAACTTCCTTCAAAGTAAGAAGAATTTAGGGTTTTTTGCTTGGGGAGAGAAAGTGGAGGATTTTTGGGTTGGGGAGAGAAAGTGGGGTGTACTAAGAAGTGGAGGGTTATGGCTTTGGATCAGACCCCTGAAAGTGGAGGGTTTTTGCTTTGGGTTGGGGAGAGAAAGTGGAGGGTCATTTACGTCTTTACACATTAATCTATTTTTTCACTTAAGTTACATGGGGTGTCCTTAGAAATACATGGGGTGTCAATAGTCGGACCCTTTATTATATTTTGATTTGGTTTCCAGTTTTGGCGGGAAGATCCTCCCTCTCCTCGAGAGAGAGAGAGAGAGAGAGAGAAGGCGATTTTTCAAGGGTTTCGAAGCGAATAGAGGAAATCAGCGGTCAGATCCCAAATCTCCCTAATTCGATCTCTAATTTCTCATTTCTCTACTTCTTCCTCGACAAATTCCGCTATATTTTTGGGAATTGTTTCGTACATCCGGTCGGAATCTTACGGATCCGGTGGATTTTGGTGCTGTGATTGTTGTTTGGTCTTTCTGGAAGCTAATTTCTTTTTTTCTTTTTCTATTGGATCCTTATATTAGGGTTTTGACATCGATGGTTAAATCTAGGGTTGCTGATTTCACATAAATTGCTGCAGGTGTTGGTGGCGTGTACGGACACGCGTCGCGCACGCGTCGGACACGAGAAAATAAACTTGGAGCACGCCCGAATCAGTGATGCGCCGGTATTGCTGTGTCCTTTATCGTGTCGTATTTGTGTATGTGCAACTTAGCTTAACTGTGGTCTACTGCTTTTAGTTGCTAGCTTGACATGTTCGCTATTTTATGAAGGAGTGGTTAAGATCGGTACTTTTGTCGCCGAGGAATTCTGCTAGAAATGGGATCCTTTGGTTAGGGTTTTCGGTGCTTGTGGTTGTGGATAGATCTATATGAAAACTAGATTTCAGTTTTTGATGGGATCCTTTGGTTAGGGTTTTTGGTGTCAAAGACAAACCTAGTGTTGCTCACATTACTCATCTACCGATGGATTATTTGTCGTAGATGTTGGTTCGTTGGTGTTTGGTTTGCATCATGTAGAGAAACGTATCGGACACTCCAAAACAAATTAGGACATGCCAAAATTGGTAACGTGTCTGTGTTTCTGTGTCATCGTTGTGCAGAGTTCATGTCTATGCAACTTTGGTTTATTTGTGACCACTTCCTTTAGTTGCTAGTTTGGTGTGTTTACTATGTTTCAAAGGAGTGGTGGAGATTTTACTCTCAGGAATATGTTGTTGAACATTTGAGGATCCAAGTAATTTTTTTTTCTATATAAGAGACTTGTTAGAGACTTTGGCCACTGAACCAAAATTCATGAGTTATGATGAAGGTGGACATATATATATATATATATATATATATATATATATATATATATATATATATAACAACACACTCTTGCAGGTCGAACGCACATTGTATGCTGAGAGCTTGATTCATGTAATTGCAGACATACTATTTTCTTTAAAATATTCTTAAAGTGCGTGTCAGAGAGATTAGAAAAAAATATTCTTAAAGAGGAAAACAAACTTTTATGAGAACAAAAAGAGAATTTTTTTTCCGGCCATGCATGGAGCCTGGGTTCAAGTCATCGCTTGCATCCTTTACTATCTGAAATTAAAGCTTCCAGAAGCACTATCTATTGGCACTTATTCTTCATTTGACTGATCGACAGCGGCTCGTATAACTCATGAAACATCAAATTCTATAAAGGTTGTTTTTCCATTGTTCCTCAATCATATCAGGCTGGTAAAATGTGTAAAGAAACTTCATGTCAAGTGACACAATAAGTTCTGAAGTAGATGTTTAAGTAAGAAGAAAATCATTTATGGTAGGCTCTTTTGGATGTATAGCTTTATATTGCTCTGTCAAAATTTTGGAATTGAAAAGGGAAATGAACGTACTCTGCTTATAATCGAGCAACATCTAATACTTGAACAAACAAAATAAAAAGATCACTTATCGAGTGAAAGTGGTTTAATCTGATTCACATAGTTCTTTATTACGAATCGGCATCGATCCTGCAATTTGTGGGTTGTTTTGTTGAATTCCAGATAATTATGTCATGATAGTTGTAATTTTTACATGTAATTCTCAAAACCTCTTTATCTCTCTCTCTCTCTCTCCAGGTTCTACTAACATGTGACTGGGGCACTGTAAACTTATCACAGCTGCAATGGTGGAGATTGGGTCACAGAAGATGCAAACTGTGAGTGGTCCTAGCTCAATCTGATATATGTTGTAAGAAATGTAATGGCATAAATGGGGGTTATGGAATAGCCGTTTTTTGTTTAGCCATTTCCTTGTTATTCGATAGGTCTTCCTAGCTCAATCTGACATATGTTGTAAGAAGTGTAATGGCATAAATGGGGGTTATGGAGATAGCCTTTTTTTGTTTAGCCATTTCCTTGTTATTTATAAGTCTTCATTATGTTGATTCTATCTAGAAACTTATTTAATCTCGTCCAGTATTCTAATCCTATTTTCTACTTCTAATTTTCTCTTTGTGATTTGATTTCCTGCTCCATAACCCTAACCTAGAAAATTCTAAAAAGGTTAAGTATATTTGATGTAAAATATCAACTTAAATGTAGGTTGCATAGCAAGACCGTCGGAGTATGGGCAGCACTCAATACCCATCTGGCCGGTTTCCAAAGGTATCTATTGGGATACCTATCGATCATAAGATCAGAAGTAAGGAAGATGCTGTTGTATTACCTTCAGCGCGACAAACATCTTCATGTCAGGGTGCCCAAAAAACTACTAGAACAGAGCTTGCAGAAACCTTAGAAAGAAACCAATCAGAAGCTGTGGAACAGAAGGCAGCACGGCTCTGTACAAAATCTGTGCGTCTTGAAACACCGGTTGCAGAGACAGTTCAGATTTATGCGAACCGGGCATCAGTTCTACACTCAGAAGACGGTTTGCACAAAAAAATAGATACTGTTGCCTATTATAAGAGAAGGCAGAAGGGTGGAGATGTTGAAAGGGCGGAAGAAGTTGCATATGCTTCAGTGCCGAAAACTCAATTTCTGGAGAAAATTGCTAAGCACAGCTCTGAAGGCTTGAAATTGAAGCTTTGGGAGATATTGGGTACTGCTCCAAATCAGAACAGATGTACTACTGACTCACCATATCTTGAGGAGAACAAAGAGTATATAGATAAAGATCGAAATTGGGATAATGCTAAGGACAAATTAGCCACATCCAACATGACCCAACCAAATCCTCAGGAGCATAGAGATAATAAAAATACTGTTCGAAGTAGGGGAAATCAGAAGAGCAAGATAGTCAAAACTAAGTCCAAATCGTCAAATCTTGAGGAGAACAAAGAGAACATAGATGTAGATAGAAGTAAGAAACACCAGAAGGGTAAAGTATCCAGGCCTAAACAAGACTCTGATACAATTGAGAATGATTCAGGAAGTGCCAATCAAGTGTCGAGGAGACCCATCACTCGTTCTTCAACTAGAAAGAAAGCTCCACCTAACACAGCAAACAAGACGCAGGACAATATCGACTTTGGGAAGAAACCATTATCCTCCTCAACCTCCGGTTTTAAACTCAAACTTGAGAAGAACATCTTTGCCTTTGATGAAGGAGAAGGGATAGCACGAACCTTGAATCGGACTGCAAGTGGGCACTCTAATAGGTCCAAAGAGAATATTAGTGAGCAGAGGAAAGCTGCAATCGAACCAAGGAAGATTTACTTTGATAAATCTGTATCAGATAAGAGTTCCCATAGCAATCACAGGGAAGAAACATTGCTGTCACCTGGTAAAAATTTACCATATTGTATGGAAAAAGAATCCTCTCCTTCTCTGCCATCTCAGAGAAAGAAACAGGTGTTGCAAAAAAATGATAGTCACTATTCACATAACGATGTTCAACATCATTTTACTAGTCCTAAATTTTCATGCAATGCAGAACCTTTTAGAAATGCTGATAGTCCACTATTTAAAAGGAAAAAGTTCTCTTGGGATAATGGTATTAGTCCACCCTTCCCCGAGAAGGATTTTTTGCAAAAGAAGGATGCTAGTTCATCAATGTTAAGCGAACCTGAACAATTGGATGATCTCCAGAGTCCAACATTTGCCAATATGTGCCCAACCTCAACAACTGTACCACCCAATGAGGTTTTATGTAGTACTGAGGCCAGCAAATTGGTTCGGGAAGTACATGGCTCAAAAGATGCAGATAAGTCCTCCCCAGGATCTTGTCAATCAGATACAAATACGGAATCTACTGTATCCTTTATCTTGATATCGTTGTGACTTGTGACAAATAATTTTTTATTTGTCTTACATACGAGTTTTCTTGTAAACCAGGAATTTTCACGTTCTCTTTACCTTTGTTTTGCCTTAATCAGCTTTCTCAGGATGCTACTCTAGGCATTCACAAGTCACAAAATACGGAATCTCTAGATACACAAGATGAAACTGAGAAGAAATTATCTCTATCACCAAATGAAGAACAAAACACTGAGAGCGAAGCTGATGATTGCAAGGGCAGAGGTCACCACTTTACTCAGATAAATATAATAGTTAATTGATGTAGTTTGAGGTGGCCAATAGCCTTTGTTCTTAACTCCTGTTGACTATTGCACTATCATCATTTTGTGGTCGATGTGTTCCCTATCTATTCCGTTTTCGTAACCTATAATATCTCTGGACACATTTCCCTAAAATTTTACTCTCTATTTGTTGAACAACCGCAAGAGGTGGTATTATTTCTGGGCTTCCTCTGTGTTGAGGCCACAGGGAAGTCTATTCATTTGTTAATTCACTGATCCTCTGTATACATGTCACACCAACAGGATTTATTTTTTGTGTTGTTCAAACTTCAAGTTTGATAGATGCTAATTGTGATCTTTGTAGTATGATAGCCTAACCTTTTCTCAGTTTGTGTTGTATATGGCACACTGCTTAGTGATAGGGATTATGTGGTAAAATGTCATTTTCTTTGCAACGCTAGCTTATAGTACTGTATACACAGCCTGACTTAGGACTAGTAAAGAATGACATTAACTTAGGTTATTTGATTTGCTTTAATTGGCATCATTTTATGTAATTGAATGTTGTGCTTTCTTACTAAAGTAAAATCTGCAGTAATATAGTCAAGCCTAAGGTTCCATAGCTTAGCGGTTAGTTTGGATTGCACTTATATTACATCCCATTTGCTCAAACGTCCATTTCTCGGATGCTTGTTGGGCTAGCGTTTCAGAAACGTCCATTTGAGCCCCACAATGAATGGCACATTTGAAAAAAAACCCCAATCTGGAATGTAAGCCTTTGGCTTGCACCTTGTGTTTGGTACCAAATGAAATCCAGGATGAAATGTAACTGCACTCCAAACTGGCCCCCAGTCCGGAGACACTATGTTCAAGGACTAAGGACTTGTGGTTGAGTCATATACTGGGATGTTAGCCTAGGTAAACATAAATTTATAACAGCACTAAAGAAAACTAATAATTCATAGACGTGTCTGGCAAGTCCAATTGTTCTTTGTACTTGTGAACTCTTACAAACTCAACTTTTGATTATATTTTTACAAGAACTACATCACAATCTTATCGACCGGCATGTACTGTGAGAAAAAACTTATTGCAGCAGCCAAATTGAGAAACTGAATATCTTTTCATTTTTATTCGAGGTTATCACTTGTGAGATGCATAGCGTGGTTTAAAGTATCGGACGATACGGATCCGATACGGCCGATACCGATACGGTTTGCCATGTCCCGATCCGATACCGTCACGACCCGCGTCCTGATGATCGGACACGAGTACGTGGGTACGTCTAGCCTACGCTGCAGTATCGGCGGTAGAACGCTGTCTAAAAACACACAGTAATATCCAACAACTCACGCAATATATATAAAACAACTATAGTACTCAAATCACATTTCTAGGAAAGATATCACGAGAAGGATCAATATATAGAAACGAACTGCCTATAGTTCAAGTCCAAAGTTTAGGTAAGATAACTCAAAAGTTTAGATCCAAATATAACATAAAGACAGTAGACTAACGGATACAATTTCGGACAAAAAGATATAGTCTAAAAGCTATACTAAAAACTAAGTAGTCGCAGCCGGAATTTCCATTACGAAGGCTTCATGATCTGCTGGTAGAGCAGTATCAAGCTCAGCAATAAGGTCCTCTTGGGCCCCATAATAAGTAGTGAAACGGTCCTCATAGTCGTCCTCTATTTATATCAACATCTAGTCAGGATTGGAGCAAAGTACACCAATGAAAGCAGTTCCAATACATGGTAAAGACTATAAAATATGTTAAGCATATGTAAAACCAAATAACTGGAAAGACTGGAATCATGCATGTCACAATTAAAGAGAAAACAAAATAATTAAGTAAGCAAGGGACATGGTGTGACAACATGAAATGAAATGACCAGTAAAATTGGACTATTCTAAGTGATTTAAAATACTATGTTTAGATTTGTGATCGGCTAAGGTATAAGGCACATCGAATCGATGGTTAGCAAACTAAAATGGTAAGGCATAACTATACATGAATGTATGATTAGCTAGCAGTCTGATAAAAATCATAAAATAAAAATACACTAGATGGATTGATCACATTTCTACTTAGTATTTCTACCGTCCCGACTAATACTCATGGATTCGAGTCTGGATACAATGATTCTAGAAACATGGAAACATGAAACTAGATAAACCGGAGTAAGTCATTATGAACAACATGACCAACACACGTAAACACGTATCTTGGAGATGAATCTATATAATATCAATCTGTGAATCAATCGTGATGAGAATCATGTAAACATAACTAGAGCATGAAATATTGAAGCTATCGAATACTAAAAACAATCAGAGTATGTACTCGTCTGTCGTCCTGAATGGGTGATATGAGTCAGAATTCGTATCGAAATCCAAGTAACCTATATTATGAATAAATTGTATCAATAGGTGAAAGGGAACAAAGTCTATTTTATCTCTTGAGTTTTTAGGCTTCTAAGTTCAATTACCTACTCTAGTGGTATCTTGATAGTTGATACCTAAATATACACAACACATCTAACCCACTCTAGGATACTCACATGTATCCTATACATATCACATCTAACTCTATCCCTAATCAATCAACTAAACCACTTATAAACTACCCCTCTCACATGCTCACTTGCACATGGATACTGTGCACAAGTGCACTTTGCTGCCTGCTGCACTTGCAGCTGCTGCTGCTGCTTATTGCAGCTGCTGCTGCTGCTTATTGCAGCTGCTACTTCCTGCTTTCTGCTGCTGCTTATTGCAACTGCTGCTGTTGCTTATTGCAGCTGCTGCTTTCTGCTGCTGCTTATTGCAACTGCTGCTTTCTGCTTTCTGCAGCTTCCTAACCCCCCTTTTTTTTCTCTGTCTCTCATCTTTTATATATATATATTATATATATATATATATATATATATATATATATATATATATATATATATATATCCCTAGGATACACTATCACTATATATAGGATACCAATACTCTCTTATCAATCTAACATACTAAAACTCATGATACTACCAAGTATCATCATTTGAAATTAGGTCTAGGGATTAGTGAATCTTCTATGAATTTTATATTAGTTTTTCTACTATGGAGACTAAAGGAAAGTATTATATACCTATTGGGAAGGACTCCCAATGCCAATCTACCAAAAGTGGACACAAGTGAGAGGAAGTTGGACACCACACCACTTGCTAACTCCTCTTGAGCCTCTAAGCCTTGGCTCCAACTTTGGTAGAAAGTTGAAGATGAAATAGGTTGATTTAGAATAGAAGGGAAGGAAGTATGGTTTTAGAAATCTAGAGAAGATAAAATGGGATGAGATGAAGGGGTAGGTTTTTTTTTATAGGTGGGTGGGGGTGTGAGGGTGAGGTGGCTAGCTTCTCATGGAAGCCTCTCTTGATCTTTAGTTTGAATGGGTGGAATGAAGATATTTGTTTTTGAAGAGGTTGAAAATATCTAGATATTTCTAATCCAAGATTAATTCTTAACCTAAACATTATTAACCCTAAACTAAACACTAATTAGGATTAATTAACTAATCACTAATTAAAAACCAATTAATCTTAGCAATAATAAATAAATAAATAAATAATTATGACATAATTTTGAAAAATAGTGGTTACAAATCTACCCTCCTTAAAATAATTTCGTCCTCGAAATTTAAATATGGATACAGCACGAAAAGGAAGTAATAGAAAGTTACCTCACGGTTCGAAAAGATAAGGGTATCTCTCTCGCATTTCATCCTCTCTCTCCCAAGTGGATTCACCTAGAGAGTGATGCCTCCAAGCGATGCGAACAAAGGGAACAGTCCGATTGCGCAACACCTTCTCCATGAAATCCATAATTCCTATCGGTCGCTCTTCGTAGTTGAGGCTTGGTCCTACCTCGATCTCTGAGTAATCCAACATATGGCTAGGGCCGGCCACATATCGTCCTAGCTGGGATACGTGAAATACGTTGTGCACTTCATCTAAAACATGTGGCAAGGCTAGTTGGTAAGCTACAACACCGACCTTTGCAAGAATGCTAAAAGGTCCAATGAATCTCGGACTAAGCTTTTTGCCTCCTCTGAATCGAATCGTGCCACGCGTCGGAGAAATCTTCAAGAATACTAGATCCCCAACCTAGAATTAAAACAAAACCTTAAAACATATTATCAATTTAAAATATTGGATGAATCTATACCTCAAACTCTAGCGATCTTCGGTGACTATCAGACCGGTGCTTCTGTCTGTCCTGAGCCACACGAAGTCTCTCTCTGATCTACTTAACCTTCTCTGCAGCATCAACGACCATCTTAGGACCCAATAGTGCTCTTTCGCCTACATTGTCCCAAGATAGCGGGGTATGACATCTCCGTCCGTACAATGCTCCGTGAATCAATCGTGACGAGAATCAGGTAAACATAACTAGAGTATGAAATATTGAAGCTATCGAATACTGAAAACAATCATAGAATGTACTCGCCTGTCGTCATGAACGGGTGATATGAGTCAGAATTCGTATCGAAATTCAAGTAACCTATATTATGAATAAATTGTATCAATAGGTGAAAGGGAACAAAGTCTATTTTATCTCTTGAATTTTTAGACTTCTAGGTTCAATTACCTACTCTAGTGGTATCTTGATAGTTGATACCCAAATATATACAACACATCTAACCCACTCTAGGATACTCACATGTATCCTATACATATCACATCTAACTCTATCCCTAACCAATCAACTAAACCACTCATAAACTACCCCCCTCACATGCTCACTTGCACATGGATATTGTGCACAAGTGTACTTTGCTGCCTGCTGCACTTGCACTTGCTGCTGTACTTGCAGCTGCTGCTGCTTCTTTCTGCTGTTGGAGCTTACTACTACTGTTGCTGCTGCTGCTGCTGCTTTCTGCAGCTGCTGTTGCTACTTTTCTGCAGCTGCGGTTGCTGCTGCTTATTGCAACTGCTGCTGCTTATTGTAGCTGCTGCTTTCTGCTTTCTGCTGCTGCTTATTGCAGCTGCTGCTTTCTGCTTTCTGTTTTCTGCAGCTTCCTAACTCTCTTCTTTTCTTCTCTCATCTAAATACTAACACACACATCCATATATATATATATATATATATATATAAGGTATAACAACAGTTGGTATCTCTCGGAGGGCTACCTGGAGGCTGTCGCGGAGGGGCTTACTAGCGGTCAGGAGGGGACGGCTCTATGCCGCTTGGTTCGTCGTCCCAAGGCCACGAAGAGAGCCCTTAGGAGTTGGGTGAAGGGGTTGCCCAAGTCCACCTTAGAAGATAAGGAGGTGGAGTTGCGGACCTTGCAGCAGGATATGCAAGCTGACATACTTAATGGGGACCTGGCGGCTAGAGAGAAGGAGCTGATCGGAGAAGTCAATATCCTGAGGCTGCAGAAGGAGATTAGCTCGGCCCAGCGAGCCAAATGTTCCTGGCTGAAGGATGGCGATCATTGCTCCAAGTTCTTTTATGATGTTATCCGGACAAGACAGAATAGGAACCACATCTCCCAGCTTCTTGATGCGGATGGCACTCTGGTGGGGACACCGGCTGAGATCCAGGGCGAGGCTGTCAGGTACTACTCTGAGTTATATTTTCAGACTGACTATCTTTTCGTGTTCCCAGAGGTTGTTACGAAGAGATTGGTGACTCCATATGGAAATAGCATTCTTCTTGCCCCTGTTACATTGGAGGAGGTGGAATCTATTGTCAAGATGGCGGATCCCAACAAGGCTCCTGGTCCGGATGGCTTCAGCAGTGGTTTCTTCAAACGCCATTGGGACATTCTGAAGCATCAGGTCGTGGAGGTGGTCCATGAATTCTTCACCAAAGGGAAGCTTCTGAAAGAACTGAATCACACTTTCCTGACCTTGGTGTCGAAGAAGGAGGGGAACGACAGCATTGGCGGATTTCAGACCTATTGCGTGTTGTAATTATCTTTATAAGATAATTACGCACCTTATGTGCCGGCGGATGGAGGGGATCATGCAGGACTTGGTATCCCCGAATCAGGCTGCGTTCCTCAAAGGGAGGTCGATCGCAGAGCACAGTCTCCTGGCCCACGAGATGGTGAGGGGATTTAGCAGACCCGGAGGGGAGAAAGCTTGTGTTAAACTGGACCTGAGGAAGGCGTATGACATGGTCAATCGTGACTTCCTCTGCCATCTGATGACCGCTATGGGATTCGCGGAACACTGGATTGAGTTGATCCGGGAGTGCATTACGTCCCCTACTTTCTCTGTTCTCATCCAGGGCATTCCTTATGGGTACTTCCAGAGCAACCGTGGGCTTAGGCAAGGTGACCCATTGTCCCCTTACCTGTTCACGCTGGTTATGGAGTACTTTACTTGTTTGATGGATCTGGCAGTGCACCGTGGACGGCTGGTACCTCTGTTTCGGAGGATGGTCCCCCCAGTTATCCACCTTATTTATGCTGACGATCTGCTAGTCTTCATCCAGCCTTCGACGGAGGGATTGCAGACGCTCGCGACTATTATGGAAGATTTGAAGTCCTTTTCGGGTCTCCAGATGAACATGGATAAGAGTAGGGTCTACTTCAGCTCCTTGTGCCCCCGGAAGGAGGAGCGGACTGATGTGCTGGGTATCGCGAGGAGTGATCTTCCGGTGCGATACTTAGGAGTGCCTCTCACAGTGAATTATGCTCGGGATCAGGATTGCCATAGTCTGGTGGAGTATGTCCAGAGGAGAGTAGAAGGTTGGCAAGCAGCAGGTCTGTCATTTGGCGGTCGCATTGAGTTGGTCAGATCGGTGATCACGGCTGTGGTCCAATTTTGGCTGCAGTCCATCCTCCTACCTGTGGCCACCATTCGGCGAGTGGAGCGACTATGTGCCGATTTCATTTGGAGGGGAGGTATGCATGCGATCTCCTGGGACCAGCTTAGTCGGCCCAGGAAGGAGGGTGGAGTGGGACTCCGACCGTTGCTGGAGATAAGGGAGGCTTCTGCGCTTAAGCTGGCCAGGAGATTCATCAGCGGGGGATCTCTCTGGGCGGACTGGATGCACAGCAGATACGTGAAGCAGGACAGTTTTTGGACGTGTTCTTCTGACAACAACCATTCAGTCACGTTCAAGACTGTCTTAAGACACATGGGAGTGCTCAAGTCTGCTATCCGGAGGGTCATGAAGGACGGGTCGGGTACGGACCTCTGGCGGGATCCTTGGATAGATCGGCGTTCGCTGTTGGACATCAGAGGAGCCCCGACTCATCAGGAGGACAGGCGTGGTCTGACGTGCAGTCGCATCATACGTAATGGGGAGTGGAGGCCGGACTCTTATCGGTTCACTGAGGAGCTGGATGGGAACATTTTGTCTACTGTCATTGATCCGACTTTGCCTGCGGATCGGTGGATTTGGGAGCCGACTGGAGCTTCTACAGGGACTGGAGAGTTCCAATTTCGTAGCTGCTACAACCTTATCCGGCGAGCCTTTCCGCTGAGTTCTGACTACGAGTTCGTTTGGTTCACGGGTCTGGCCAGGAAGATGCAGTTGTGTGTTTACAAGCTTCTACTGGGCCGCCTCTTGACGAGAGATCGTCTGAGTTCGTTTGGTGTGCCGGTTCCGGATCCCAATTGTGTGCTTTGCGGTTTGGAGCCTGAATCTATAAAGCATATATTCTTCGAGTGCACTCTGGCATGGCAGATATGGTCGGAGCAGAGTCGTGTATTGGGTGTGTGCGCCTCCGGGAAATGTGTTGGGGACATCATTACGGTGATCCGAGATAGCAGGGGTAGAGGGCATGACTGGTTCCGAACAGCCAGAGTTAGTCTGGCTGCTGCGGTTTGGCATGTATGGCGGGAGCGAAACCGTCGGATCTTTGAGGGGCTGGTCACCCCTCCAGTTGGCATTCTCCATAACATCGAGTTTGATGTAAATGCTATGGAGAATTGATGAGTGATGAGTGGGAGTCCCACTCTGTTTGTATGTTGTATGATTATGGTTTTTCATTTGGAATAAAATTCACTTTTTTTCCAAATATATATATATATATATATATATATATATATATATATATATATATATATATATATATATGATACACTATCACTGTATATATGATACCAATACTCTCTTATCAATCTAACATTCTAAAACTCATGATACTACCAAGTATCTTCATTTGAAATTAGGCCTAGAGATTAGTGAATCTTCTATGGATTTTAGATTAGTTTTTCTACCATGGAGACTAAAGGAAAGTATTATATACCTATTGGCAAGGTTGTCAAACTCGAGATACTACCAAGGATCGTTCGAAGGGTGAACGATCGTAACTCATGGGATCGTAACACGGATCGTAAGATCCCACCAGAAAGACAAAATTATATTAATATATATTATATATTATTTATATAACATAAATAAGAAAAAGTAACCTTAAAAACCAAAATAACCTTAATATAAAAATGTCATACATGAATCATAAGTCATAAACTCGTAGGATCGTAACACGGATCGTAAGATCCCACGTGTTTCCTCGCCGCGTCGGCCGCGCCGACCGATGACCGCGCCGGCCACCAATCTGCCTCGAAGCTCCGTATAAACGCGTAGGATCGTAAGATCCCACGATCTATCGCGCGAGTTTAACAACATTGCCTATTGGGAAGGGCTCCCAATGCCAATCCACCAAAAGTGGACACAATTGATAGGACACCACACCACTTGCTTGTACTCATTGCTAACTCCTCTTGAGCTTCCAAGCCTTGGCTCCAACTTTGGTAGAAAGTTGAAGAGAAAATAGGTTGATTTAGAATGGTAGGAAAGGAAGTATGGTTTAGAAATCTAGAGAAGATAAATGGGATGAGATGAAAGGGTAGGTTTTTTTTTTATAGGTGGGTGGGGGTGTGAGGGTGATGTGGCTAGCTTCTCATGGAAGCCTCTCTTGATCTTTAGTTTGAAGGGGTGGAATGAAGATATTTGTTTTTGAAGAGGTTGAAAATATCCAGATATTTCTAATCCAAGATTAATTCTTAACCTAAACATGATTAACCCTAAACTAAACACTAATTATGATTAATTAACTAATCACTAATTAGAAACTAATTAATCTTAGCAATAATAATTAAATAAATAAATAATTATGACATAATTTTGAAAAATGGTGGTTAAATATACCGACCGATATCCGATACTTGACCGATACCGACATTGGGGGTCTTTTTTTCGATCAATCCGGCAAAAAAAAAAAAACGAAAAAGACAAATCTGCAATGGTTTAAAGCATAATAAGGTCGTAAAAGCATGTAAAAGAAGAAAATCAATCGATTTATTGGAAACCAATCGGTAAGGGTGACTATTATTTCATTTAATTTCAAAACTACTAAGAAATAACACTGAAAATACTTAAAATTATAGCTAAATGTATAAAATATATGTTTTTAAGTCCGATACCGGTATCCGATACAAAAAAATTACCGATACCAATACTCATAGGAATAGTCCGATACCGATACTTTGAACCTTGATGCGTAGGTTGTGTGGAAGTTCATCATATTACTAATATTGCTTCTTTACTTTGCTAAAGGTTTCCAACAGATGATTCAAGGACTATTCTTGATACCATAACATTGTTGTTGGTATTGAAAGAAGTCAAAATGGTACATGGTACTTGTTTGCTGGTCATATTGTTTTTGCTCTTCTATAACTTACTAGTGCATATCAATTCCTTTTTTCCTTGCAACAGAAGTCATAGCTTTTAGTTATAAGTAGGTTTCTCTATGAGTTCTCTTGGACAATCACAATGAAACTTAACCACATGTATAGTGACATCAACATAATACAATGAAACTAATACCTTGTTTCAACCTAAACTTTGCTCCATGTTTAGTTTGTAACTGTTTAGACCTCGTTATGGATGCTATTGAAAGAGGTACTACTAGTTTTAAGTTTAAATTCGCCTTAGATGTGTGATTAGAGATCAGCCCTCTTACAAGTTAACTATGTGATTAATTGTAAACCTTTATTGATTTATGTTATTTCATTCTGGCTAGTAGTGAATGTAAGTTCATTTCTTGTATGTTAGTTCTAGTTCCTCCAACTTAAATTTGAGTAATTTCTGACATTGTAATTGACGTGCTTTAATGGTAACTGCATGGTGTAAATTTACATGAAAACTAAAAAATGTGTCATTTCCTCGGACTTTTTAGGATTTTTTGATGAAACATGAAATATCAAACCGTGCAACTTGCAGATTCTGAAGTACATGAAGAGGTCCCCAACAGTAAAAGCCCGAAGAACTCTCTATTTTCACTCAACCTCACCAGAAGATCATGCAGTTTGAACAAACTGAGAAAACCTGAATTGTCTTCACTGTCCCAGATTGGCATTTCCCGTAAATACTGAACACTTCTGATATACCTGATATGATCTAGCTCTATTTTCTAGCAAGATTCATCTACCTTACCATGATTTCAGGAACTGAAGAAACCATTGGTTCACTCGATGTATCAGAGCAATTACCAGAGGACAGCTTGGCAAGGTCCTTTTTACTTATTGCTCCCTTTTATTACCTAGAGCCACTAGAAAGTACATATCTTGATTATTCACATTTTTGCAATTATGTTCACTTTAAGTTACCAAGCTGTTTGTATAATGCAACAGGTCTATTGCCCACCTAGCAATGTTTTTGCAGAGATTCAGGGCTAGTCTGAAGACACAGACTCGCAGACGAAGCTCTGAAGTACTTTCAACAGCAGCAAACAAGATCCGCTTGCAGCTACAGGATGCCGAGTCCCGATTACTGGCAGATCTGTGAGTTATCTTGATAATGATGAAAGATAGCACTGTTAACTGCATCTGCTTGATTTATGTACACTTCTGGATTGCAGAGGGAAGTTTGCTAGCACCGGCAAGTCCAAGAGGAAGCGTTTGGAATCAGAATTCCAAGGTATAGACCCTTTCTTGAAGAAGATTTACACTTTAACATGAATATTTAGCATGGTATTTGTTAAAGGTACATATAGTTTCATCTTGGAGAGAAATACTTGCCAAAAACTGTAAACATTGCAGTTATAAGCAATTTTTTCTTAGCAAAACGAGATACAGAGGTGATCGTGCATGGAAACCATATGTGAAACGTTAATGTGGAGAAATGTGGATATTAAGTATGTGCATTTCTATATAAACATAAAGCTAAAAGAAATTGTCAATATTCCCTCTTACCTATGCCTAATTATAGTCAAAATGGACCATGAATCAGAAGTTTGCCACGAAAAAGATGGGGTTTTATTGGAATAGAGCTGATATGTAGATGTTTTTGGTTTCACTAGAATGCAAGGAAACACCAACTTGAGTAGAAAACTTCAGTTATTTGCTTTGGAAGTACCCAACGGTGAAAGGCTAGGCTACTAAGTTTGGTTGTAGGTCAATGACTGGAAGCAATGCATAGTTGTGGTTACATGAATAATGATGGTAGCTGAAGGAGTTATATGAAGAGTGTTAGTAAGCAACACATGATAACCTCAGTGAAGGTAATCTT
Organism: Iris pallida; assembly: GCA_029216955.1. Classification (NCBI taxonomy): domain Eukaryota; kingdom Viridiplantae; phylum Streptophyta; class Magnoliopsida; order Asparagales; family Iridaceae; genus Iris; species Iris pallida. The sequence goes on from JANAVB010001800.1 coordinate 5,690,343, forward strand.
TTTTGGCAGTCAGTCATTTTTTAATTTTAAGCTGATCAATGCCAGGCAACAGAAATTGCCCTTTTAATGGTCTCCATTTGTAAATGTTGACACTTTAATATTCTACGTGTATTAAATGCTATACCAAAAGTCTTTCACTTAATTTCATTGATTTGTGTCGCTTTTTGGTTTGTTTTCATTCCCTCTGATTGACCGAGCTTAAATTAAATCTCTTTGTTCTCCAGAGCAGCAAGAAAGGCTTACAATCACTCACAACAAGTATAAAGAAGAGGTCAATCGGCATCTCATGGACTGCCGGAGAACACTAGAGAAACTTGAAGCATGCCATGTGGAGTTAAAAGGAACTGCAGATCGACAAAGTATGTTGATCCTTACATTGTTCTACTAAATCTTGGTACCTTTACAAACCTGCATAGTTGATATCTAGATTCATCACGCCATCAGATAGTAATAGAAATCTATGCTTCTGTCAGATCAATTAAACTGATAGGTTTGAATGATTTTTGATCTTTCTGTAGTAGAAACGTAGTTATAACATGTAAAAAAGACTATCACTGAGATTATACATACAATCCCTGTTAAGAATGTCCAAACAAAATGTAGCTCAGCTCTCACAGGCAATCTGTTCTCCAGCTTGGAAAGCCTTGCAGATATTGCCAAGCCATTAGCTAATCCACTTTTCTTCTTAGGGGGATATAGCTGATGGTTCTGGCAAGTGTATAGAAAAACCCATAACAGGAGCCTTTTAGTCATTGATGATATTGAACAACTTGGACCTGTTCATCATTTTGAACAATTGGGAGGTAAAATTTTGAAAACAAATAAGTTTACAGATTCCTAACAGATATAGTATGCTGAATAGGAAAATTTTAATGTTATACTCATCAATTTTAGGCAAAAGGAAGTCCAAACTGATCAAATGAGAGAAGAATAAGAAGATGCTTCTTTTAAATTTATCTTTACCGAAACATTTAAGTTAGGATCTGGCGCGTTCAGCGAACTAATTTTAGCACTTCTATTAGCTTCTATACATTCACTTATTCTTTATTACGTACTTTCTTATTTCACTAGAAGCTCCGACTTTTCTCTTTGATTCATTACTGTTAAATGAACAGAAGCATCACACAGGAAGCTTCTCCTGCAAGTTGAAGAGGCAATGGAGGCTCAGATAAGCGATGCAGAGACAAGAATTGATGCAATCCACAAGGCAAGTTATCTGATGACTTTTAACCATCTTTTTAACAACCCAAACAACTCTGCACTGTGCATTGGCTCAGATCAATTTTATATTTCAGTTCTTCTTCCAGGGAAGAGAACATAACTGGTCCTTGATTTCCTTTGATCTTTGCAGGAAGCAAGGAAAAAGATGAATGTTGTAAAATGTGTATTGAGGGAGTGTGTTTAGGTTAGATGTGTTGTCAACAGCAGTATGATCAAATGACAGGTAATACTGACATCGACATGATCTAATTTTACTTCAATGTAAATGTCAGGAAATTCTCACACACAAGCATGTTTTTGTTTGTTTTTAGACGAAGTGAAGGCCATTAATGATTGATCCCGTCCCATATTGTGACCTCAGCATATGTCGCTTGATTATGCTAGGTGAAATTTTATTCAGATTATCAAGAAAAGTTCCTTGTCATCTTTTGAAAGGCAGGTACTAAGATAAAGAGGACTGGACCTAGGGCATATTGAGGGTTCATGTCTTGTTTCAGTTTTCAGCTCTTTTTCATAACAGGAGCCCATGTTTGCAATTCCAAAATCAGTTATTATTATTCATTGAGGTCCAAGCACCAAAACCAAGTCGGTTATGACATGCAACAATAAGTCCTCAAAACATGCTATATTGTCTGTGTTTTGTGTTCATCTTGCTTGTATGTTTCTTTCATTATATTTTAGTATGGTTGGTGGTCCAAACATGGTTAATTAGTGCTTGCTTGCGTAAGTTGGCACAATGAACAGTATCGACATAGCTTGATTGATAGTTGAATAGTTGAGCCAAATCACAATTATTAAACAAGATATTTGTACCGTGATTGTATCTACTATATATATAATATTTAAGCCAAATCACATATATAGTTAAGACAAATCACATATGAACACTTATTAGCCGACAAGACACTGACACACCTTGGCACCCCATGGTACGGTATAAGTTGCATTCACTATGATTGTTAATTTCTTTCCCTGGTTATTGTTTTCCTTAAATTATGATCACCTTGCTTACAATTCCTAGTTGTACCCTTGTTCTCTAGTTTGTGTTCTTGACATAGTTGTCATGTACTTCAGTTCATGCCCTTTCTTGCCTACCGGTTTTAGCATAGTTTACTTTCTTTCTCATATTACTGTTTATCGTACCTTTCTATTTGTCTCGTATAAATAGATACGTGTATGTATGTGAGTGCCTGTGTGACCCGGTTTGTGTTCCTTTGGTATACTTGTTATGTCTTACAATTTATTGACGAGCCCTAGATTTAAAAATGCTCAGATCTAAAGCCCGTGCCAGAGGTTAGGAGGAGCTTCCACTAGATGATGTCACTGAGGAGACAACCTAGAGATCTTGCAGCCAGCCGTCGTGGGTGACTTTCTTTTAGTTATCCTTATCTTCTGCTATTCAGACAGTCTATGGTAGTGGGATGTGCTCCGTAATTTTGGATATTCTACTCTAGAAGTCTTGTACATATTTTATAAGCCCAAATATCATTTTGTATTGAACCTGTTCAGGAGATATATGGATTTGGCTGCAGACTTCTCTATAGTATTTTCTTCTTTTGCCTTACATTACTCTTGTTGGATTGAGATATAGAATTGATAGGCTAACGCTAGAAACGCTCGATGATAGTACAACTTATACCACATCATGGTGGCTGATGTCAATATGATGGGTAGCTGGTGTCTGACATCCCGTATTCTTGGAGGGATGTGGCACACATATTGAAGAAAATATAGTCAAAAGTCTCTTCAAACAGGTATATATAAGTGTGGCATTATAGTTCCGTTTAATAAATATCGAAATGGCACAAAAAAAAGACAATTGATAAAGGCACCACCAAAAGTGATAGGGGTAATTCGTTGGTCATTGCACAACTGGACTAGATTGGTAGAACTATCTCCCATGAGGTTACAAATTAACGTAGTCTATATACCCACTAGGTGTTTTCCCCTCATGACACTCACTGTACTAGATACAATACAAGTACTATATTGAAATTAATAAATCATATTGATGAAACAACTAAATATAGCTCACTTGTACATTTAAAATTGTTTTAGAGTTTAGTGGAATAACAGGTTATGTACAACAATTCTAACTAACACATGTTACATGACAATATAGAAAACAATAATAAAATACATTGGTAGTGGTAGTTTCCTGATCCTCGAATTCGGCACTACCACCAATCAGAATCACATGGCAATCACACTAAGAATATCAAATTAGTTATAGTACTTCCAAATTACCATTTGTTTTAGATCTATGTTCTACTTCTTAGGGTTTAAATCCTATGACGTGTTAAATCAGTGAACAAAACTAAGGCTAAAATTTAATGCCTCCAAAACCTAGGTCTAATGTGCTATACTCATGTATTTCGACAATACAGACATCGTATCCTTGAGGAATCATACTTCGAGCTCATATGCATAAGTTACGGCCGTTTTAGTCAAAAATTACTTTGTCGGCTCTTATTAATTTTGTTGACCTCTAACAATTTTAATAACTATTAAACAAACTCTAAACCCCCCCAAAATTATAGAAATCGAGTCCATACTAGTTTTAAGTCTAGGGAAAAATACTAATTTATAGTATTAAAACTTGATTTTCTGCTCAAGTAGGCAATAGCTTTGACCACTTTGTAGTGACTCATCACCTATTCCTTCTATTGATCCATCACACACTAGAATATAGTTTCCCTTTAAACCTGGTGCTGCAAGTTCTCTAGACTAACTAAGGCCCCTTGAGATTTTATGAAAATCTTCATGTCTACTACTTATTATTGCTGCCTTGTTCACTAGTTGAGGGGATTCTCCTTCTTGTTGACTGATGAACTGAACATGACCCAGTTGATCTTCTATTGCATCTCTTGTATCTTAATACTCCTTTGTGTTTTACTATGCTATCAACAATAGATTGAATCTGGTTTTGTGGGTTAGCTTTAATTTCCTTATCTAGGTTGATTGGAAAGAAATAGGCACTGCTGCAAGTTGATAATATAACCTGGATTCCATATGGTTTTCACCAACTTCTCTAGTACATTCTTATGGAATAGTTGCTTGCAAAGCCACATGTAGTCTAAATTTGATCCATCTGTCCGGGATATTCCATGATCAAACTACAGTCCTTTTGATTTTTCAAAGATATTTTCATACTTCTTGTCTAGAACTTGATTTTTTGTAATTCTTATCCCTGTTGTAAACAACTGTAATATTAAAGCCTTAAATGCCTTATCAATCTCTCTGTGAAAATTGATTTCCCTTTTAAGTGCTGAACTTTCTTTGATACTTGCAAGTTCTTGTCAATTGCTACCATGTATGCTAGGCTCTTCTCCATGTCTTTAGGAATGCATTCGTTCTTTTCAAACTCCTGACATGAGATTGTCTGGAATAGTATAACAGTAATTCTCACTGGTGTTTTATATGACTCCTTATTTTGTAGAGGAAAACTTGTATCTCCATTTGCATATATTGCATTTCCTTGTGCCATCCTTAACGTCAAACTAGAAGGAATGTTTGGATTAATGCATGCATTCTCTTGATCTATGTTTTTCTGTGACTGAACTACAACAAGAGAGTGAATTTTCATGGCTAGGACTGCACTAGAGAAGGAATTGCTTCTTAATTCAGCATTGAATTATGCTTCCATGCTATATTCTTTTCCATTGCAATTGTTCCAATAGTCCTTCCTGTTGTTCACAGGTTGGTAGTACTACTTATACTAAGATCACTCTCACTTGACTTTTCTTTAGCATCTTCAAGCCGCTCTTTAATCCTGTTTCCTTTCTCAGCACTCATGAAACCAATGTTTGGTGCCTTCTTTTCCATGAAGCTGTTTGCGCACATAGGTTGGAAATTTCGGCACTCTTTTGCTGCTAAAATGGAACACAATAGGACATTGTCATAGGTTTGCTCAAAGAACAATGCGATAAAATTTGACGATTTCGAGACCAATTTGTTGCCATATTGCTTGTGTGCTGCTGAAACTCCCTTTCTATGCTAATTTTATTCGTTCTCCATGAATCTTGAGGATCAAAACTCGACTATTTCCCAAATTGAGAATAGTATGACTGATAGAAAGAATTAGAATTTTGGAAACCCATGGATTGAGGATAAGGGTTTAGGAAATCTGCGGTGTGACTGATTCGAATTTGAGGTGGATTTCCATCATTTCTCCATGAATCTTCTTCAAACTCTCTCATGCCTTTCTCTTCTCAATCTCTCTATCATCAAATCTTGCCATCAAGTGAAGAAAATTTCACTTCCGAATCCATAATTTGCTGTTTTTCGTGCAAAAACTCGATTCCCTGTCGAATGCTTCTTTATTGGGTCTTGGAAGCTCTGGGTTGCACCGATGGCTCTTCTTATGGTATTGAACGGCTATGATACCAAATTGAAAAATCCCCTTTCCAATTGGCTCGAGGCCGGAGGAAATCTTATATAATTAGCCATGAAATTGGTAGCAAAACTTGGGAAATCAAGACAACACACAAGAATTGGGAAAAGAAACTAGACTAGGGTTTCTTGGCAAAAAGAATTACAATGGAATTGTAAAAAAGAAAACAAAGGAAAAAAGACAAAGGGTTACAATCATTCCCATTGGACTTCTCCTTCTCCTTATTATTTATAAAAGGGAGGAGGATAAAAACAGCTATTTACTAATATGCTACTCTAATAAACTGTCATAACCGTCTAACTGTCTGGCCAACTAATTACTCCGATATTTCTCAGCTACTGATACTACATTGACTGAGCTTGCTCTGTCTCGAGCTTTGCCGTAGGTGAAAGATGATATAAGTCATGAACTCATGGTGGAAGAGACCAAAACAATCATATATATTGTAGGTCTGGGCATGGGCATACGGTACAGGATCCGCGGTTTCGATCCGTTTTTAATTATAAATTCTCCAAACAAGCTGGTCCTTAAAATTTTAAATTTAAACGGGACGGATCGGATGGGTTGTGGGACATTCACGGGTCAGGATGGGCCGTGTTTCTAAGCAAACAGACCCCGGCTCGACATGTTTGCTTTGGAAAAAAAAAAAAAAATCCTAAAATACTGCTAGGTGTTTATGCAACTTGAGCTTCATTCTTGTATCTGTTTCCTGCTATATTGTATTGTAGATTCCATATCGCTACTTGCGCACCTTGCTCCGGTAGCAAACATATAGATTATCTCCGACTATTTAGCCTACCATTTATTTCAGTTTTATGAACTTCCTCATAGAATTAAGTTTCAGTCATATATGATGTTCTGGAAAGCATGAAAGTTTAACTGAAAAAGCCAGAGGCAAGTTGTATCTTTGATTGTTTTTAGCAGTTTTTCAATGTACTTATAAGATGATCTTGCTGCTTTTCTAGTGTTTGATAAGATTTGCTATATCATTCTTATCCGCTAGGGGTGAGCGTTCGGTTTATTCGGTTTCAACTGAACCGAATTAGCCAAAACCGAAACCGAACTGAATAATGAATTCAGTTTGTTCGGTTGAAACTAACGGGTCGGACCCAAAGTTCAGATCATGGTTAAATTATATTAAAAATTATAATTTTTATACACACATTTGTTGAATTTCAAAGTTACACACAAAGTTGAACTAGTTGTTAAACTATCAAAGTTGCAATTCAAAACACATACATAAAATTATTGTTTTCAAAATATACACATTTTTAAATTGAGGACATTTATATAATTGTATAATTCTTATTCGATTTTCGGTTTTGGATCGAAACCCAAAACCGAAACCGAACCGAATATTTTTTTTTTTGTATTTTGAAAATCGAAACCGAACTGAATTATTTTTAAACTAAACCGAATCTTTTATTCGGTTTGGTTCGGTTCGGTTTTCTATCCAAAACCGAACAATGCTCATCCCTATTTTCTGCGGAGTTGTAAATGAAAGGAGGCTTTGAACAATTTTGGACCCGCGGGCCGGAATCCATGGGTCTTCAGAGTCCCCGTAGAGGCAAGTAAGGAAGAACAAGTCTGGAAAATGACACACATCTATTCATTCCATTTGAAAAAGTGACCGTTGGCACGGCCCCACTCTACATGACGTGGACCAATCATATTCTGCCACGGTCGTTGCTCTAGCACAGCTGTCAACCGTTTTAAATACCTGTAACCAACTTTTTCCCACCAGTTCAAGAATCAATAGAACTGAGGAAATTTTCATAATTCCATCAGAATCCTGTTCAATTCTCTTTGATCTCCAGTAGAAGAATAATATTAAAATATTTCCATTCCTCTGTTTGTTCGTATTTTACTCATTGTCACAGAACAAAATAATTGCTTACATTAGTATTGAAAAATATAAGAGAAGTTCTGAGTCGTACCCCCACTTGTTTTACCATAGTTCAAGGTACACCCCATTTGATAGAAATTTTTTGAGTTGCACCCCACTTGTTTTACCAAGACAATTTTGAGACCAAAACCCCTTTGGTCCTAGGTAGATTCACAATTATATGTGCATAGATATATGACAAGTGGGAACAACCCATTGAAGATATTTTGGTCTTAAAAGTGTCCACGTGGAATGGACAAAGGAGTTGAATGTTATTCATTGACTATTTTCGTTAAAAGTGGAAATTTCATGAATTATGGTAAAACAAGTGGAATACAACTCAAATTTTCTCTTTTAAGTGAGGTGCACCTTAAATTATTGTAAAACAAGTGGGATATAACTCAAAATATCTCAAAATATAACTACAGGCAAGAATGATGTACATGAGTACATGAGGATAAACTTCTTCTCCAAACACAGATGTCTAATTTTCTATATTTATGTGATAAAAGTGTATGATACTTATTCATGTTTTGTTACTTTTACATCTATTGGTTAGTATATTTAGTAATATAAATATTTTTTGTAACTTAATATCTAAATATGAACAAATAGTGAACTTCACATAATATCAATACTTCCTTCCATTTACACCCATGATGCTACACGTATGCAAATTATCCAGCATCATTAAACTGTTACAAATTGCACATTTCTTTCTCTTCGCAATTTTTATTGGTACATTGTCCAATAATTTACAAAATTGGGTATTCAACAAGGTTCCTTATTCAAGCTCTTCCAGCTTGTGAAGTATATATAAATCGATTGTCCAATTTGGCAATTCCTGAACCTAAGCACCCATTTCTCTTTCACTAATTCAACTTTGATACGTAAGGAAAATAGTTAGGGTTCCTATTGGTAGAGCCGTAATTAAGCAAAGTCAGGCTGGCCTGTGGATGTCAAACACCGGTGCCACATCCTGCTGTTGGGGTCGACAAACCTTGGAGATTTGATAACTTCTGGAATGGGAAGGTAGACATAGTGGGTGTTGCATATGCCCGTTGTAATGCCGCTGAACCCCGCGAATGCACCGTGGACCTACACATCACGAATTGCACGAAAAGGAAAGCGAAATTAGAACAAACAATCGTTTACTGAAAAGCACCAACAGTCCTCTACTATGATGGTAAAAGTAGAACAAGATAATAATAAAGCTAGTTTGCTCTTATAAATACCATGAACTATTTTTAGTAGCACCCTGTTACCATGAGCTATCAAAGCTTGGCACTTTAAATTATATGACCAAGATAGGCAGGTACTACCTAACTGCCAGTTGCTGATAAGGTTTCATGACAGAGTACGTCTTTTCCGTATGAGATTGTCGTTCCTTTCACTCTTTGGCGTAATGTGTCGTAAATATAGAGATAAATGCAATTTTCTATAGCAAATTGTATCATCTTACATCTTCATGTAGATTCTATTTTCTAGGAAAATTTGGATTGCAAAAGTTAGGTCTACCTACTTACCAACTGGACACCTAGAGTTTACAACATGGCCCTCTCATGTTGAAAGCTACATTGGTTAGGATCTTGACATCAGTGTAGAGGATTGACGTCAGGTCAACACCCGGTCAAATCTTATATGGAGTTTTCTTATGCTCGATAGCCAACCCCATTCTAACAAGAGAAGGTTTGAATGATGATTATGATGATGATGATAACAGTCTTTTCCATGGCTAACTTAGGAAGAAGGAACTCAGACTAGTCCCCAGGAGGTTAACGATGGGCAGATGGTAGTCCAAAATTCGCCAATCGTTAAGTTCAGTTGATAATTTGAACATTTTTTTTTCTCTACGAGAATAAATGTAAATGGATATTGATTGGATAAACTGTAGAAAATAATAGTTGGATGATTTTATTGATGGACTACCTCACTATATATAGGGAGTCTAGCTCCTCTACATACTACATATTCCGATGTGGGACTAAAAGTCCCTTATTGATTCTCAACACTCCCCCTCAAGATGGGCGATAGATATTGATCATTCCCATCTTGTTACATAGCTTCGACATACTTAATGAACTAAGACCCTTAGTCAGACAGTCTGCAACTTGTTCTTCTGAGCGAACATGGTCAATCTTCAGTATCCCTTGTTCCAGCTTCTCCTTGATGAAGAATCGGTCAATCTCGATGTGCTTCGTTCTGTCGTGCTGGACTGGATTGTTAGCTATACTTATTGCAGCTTGACTATCGCTCAGAAGACGCAATGGTGCTCCCTTATCCAGCTTCAACTCTGTCAGCAATGCTTTCACCCATAGCAACTCTGACACTCCTAGAGCCATTGCTCTGTATTCTGCTTCAGCTGTCGACCGTGCTACCACAGACTGTTTCTTGCTTCTCCATGAGACCAGATTTCCTCCTACAAAAACACAGTATTCCGTGGTAGACCTTCTGTCGTCTATGCAGCTCGCCCAGTCTGCATCACAGTATCCCTCAACTTCTATGCGTCCATTCTTCTTGAACCATAGCCCCTTTCCCGGCGTTCCTTTCAGATACCTCAAGATCTGAAATACTGTTTCCATATGACCCTTTCTTGGATCATGCATGTAGCGACTCACTACACTCACCGCAAATGAGATATCAGGGCGAGTGTGTCCCAGATAAATCAATTTCCCTACAAGTCGTTGATATCTTTCACGATCAACGGGCTCTCCTGCTTCTGCTCCCAACTTGCACTTCTGGTCAATTGGAGTGACCGCTGCTTTGCATCCCAGCATCCCTGTCTCCTTCAGCAGATCTAGTGTATATTTTCTCTGTGAGAGAACAATTCCTTGTTCGCCTTCACACACCTCGATACCTAGAAAGTACCTCATCGCTCCTAAATCTTTCACTTCAAACTCCTTCGCGAGTTTTGACTTCAGTTTAGTGATCTCGACTTCATCATCACCTGTGATCACTATATCATTCACATATACAGCAAGTATAGTGATGTGACCTCTTGCATGCTGAAGGAAGACCGTATGATCTGCATTTGTTTGACGGTATCCCATGCCTGTAACAGCCTTTCTGAATCTGTCAAACCAGGCTCGAGGGGATTGCTTGAGCCCGTATAGTGACTTCTTCAGTTTACATACCTTTCCTTGCGACGTCCCTCCGTTTGATTCCGTAGCATAGCACCCAGGCGGGAGCTCCATGTATACTTCTTCTTGCAGGTCCCCATGAAGAAAGGCATTCTTCACATCCAACTGGTACAGCTTCCACCCATAGTTCGCTGCAATGGAGACCAGAGTTCTTACAGTGCTCATTTTTACTACTAGGGCAAAAGTTTCATCATAGTCTATTCCATATGACTGTGTGAATCCTTTTGCAACCAACCTCGCCTTGTACCGCTCTACTTTTCCTTCTGGCGTCTCTTTCACTGCGTACACCCATTTGCATCCCACAGCTTTCTTCCCTTTGGGTAATGGAACCAGCTCCCATGTCTTATTTTTCTCCAGTGCTCCAAGTTCTTCCATCATCGCAGCTTTCCACCTTGGATCTTTCTTTGCTTCCTGCCAACACTTGGGCAACGAAGTAGAGTCTAACGATGCAATGAAGGCTCGATAATTCGAAGAAATGTTAGAATAAGACAAGAAGTTGGCAATGTCATGTTCGTAATCATCAAAACGAGCAGGAGCCTTACCCGCATTAATGCGAGAAGACCTCCTTAAGGGAGCAATAGGTGGTGGAGAGATCGTACCATCCGAGTCGGAGAGATCCGCATCAGAATCCGAGTGATTCAGTGCGGGGGCAACATCTTCAGGAGTTGGAGCAGGAGTAGACAAGGGACTTGGTACAGTAGGCACAGGGCATGGCATAGGTACAGTACTGGACTTCTGTTGTCTTCTTTTGTAGACTTGGAGTTCCTTCTCCCTTGTCTGCTGCTCCCCCTGCGTAACATATGGATCTTCTTCTTCAGTTTCTGTATCTGAGTCACTGTGCTCTGCCCCTTTCGTCCAGTTTTCTACAACCGGACACGGAACCGATCCGACGACCACATTTGGGTGTATTATCTCTCCCTCACATCGAACACCATCTGTGTTAGGTGTGTCACCAAATGCGGAACCTTCATCCGAACCATAATATGGTTCGAGTTCTCGGAAAGTAACGTCCATGCTGACAAACATCTTCCGCTCGACTGGACTCCAACAGGCATAACCCTTCTGAGTCGCCGTGTAACCGACAAAGACACATTTAACTGCCCGAGGATCCAGTTTGCCAACGCCTGGCCGATTATCCTGGACAAAGCATACACATCCAAAAACTTTTGGTGGAACAGTGTATGTATTGGCTCCAGTAAGCATCTCCAATGGTGTCTTCCAGTCCAATACCTGAGATGGCATTCTGTTGATGAGATAAGAGGCCGTCAATATAGCCTGCCCCCATAAGTGCTTCGGGACATTCATAGCCAGCATCATCGTCCGTGCAACTTCCAGCAAGTGTCTGTTCTTTCGTTCCGCCACACCATTTTGAGCCGGAGTATAAGCACATGAAGTTTGATGAAGTATTCCATGAGTTGAAAAATACTCAGCAACCCGCTTATTCGTATACTCCGTCCCATTGTCGGATCGGAAACACTTAATTTTAGCGCCATATTGTGTTTCCACTCGTCGATGAAAGTCCTGAAAGGCCTCAAGGACGTCACTTTTATTTTTCAGAAGGTAGACCCATGTCACACGGGTATAACAATCAATAAAGGTGACGAACCATCGAAAGCCGTTAATCCCGGTTGTAGGACAAGGGCCCCATACGTCTGAATATATCATGTCAAAAGCAACTGAACTCTTATTCCCTGTGCTCACATACGAGCTTCTGGTATGTTTTCCCAAAGCACAAGCATTACAAAATAACTTCTCTTTATTAGCCCTTTGATATAAGGACGGATACATTCTACCAATAACCGGAAAAGAGGAATGACCGACACGCTGGTGGTGGAGTAGCAAGTCGGCTTCAACACTGCGACAGGAAGCTTCTGGTGATGCGTCTGCTACCAAGGATGCCAATGCTTTGTCCAGTCCTGTCTAAATACCACAGCCCCTTATGCCATGTGCCAGTCCCAAGTCGTCGTCCTGTCCCTTTCTCCTGAAAAGTCACCTGAGGAATGTCAAAGAAAACAGTACAGTTAAGATCAAGTATAATGGCACTAATGGATAGAAGATTGACAGGAAAAGATGGAGCATGAAGGACATTGGTTAGAATGATGGAAGGGGTGCATGCGACAGTGCCTTTACCCATTACAGGGTTGGATGTACCATCAGCGGTCTGAATACTCTCCGGCAATGGTAGGGGAGTATATTCCCGAAACGCATCACGGGACCCCGTGACATGGCGAGATGCCCCAGAGTCCATAATCCATCCTGGCTGATGGATAGATGCAAGAGCACGTGCAGAATCATCGGTGCTGGTTTGGGCAAAGCAAGTGAAATGATCTCCCGAGTTTGAAGATGCCCCAGGACTGTCGGCCGAACCCAGCTTCGTGCCACGCAACTTCTCAAGGAACTCCCGCTCAAGCGGGGTTATTTCAGCCAGGTGATGCTCTCCCCCTTCTTCCGCCAGATTTGCTTTGTGGCCGCCCCGTCGACCAGCATATCCTCCTCTACCACCACGTCGGCCTCCACGACCCCGTCCTCGATCAGTAGACTGACTGCGCAAGGATTTTGGACAAAATTGGATGTAATGTCCGGAGTCACCACAATTGTGACAAACACCACCCATAGATGGAGGTTGATTGAAGGCAGCAAGGACAGACTTTTCAACCGCGGCTGGCTCCCCCTGGGAGGAGTCCTTGTTGGGCATCAACTTCAGTCGAGCTTCTTCCTGTGTCATGACAGCTATAGCTTCTTCCAAGGTCGGGAGTGTGGGTTGGGAAAGGAGGATATTCCGTCGCTGCTCAAATACAGGGTGTAGTTCCTTCAGGAATTTCATCATACGCTGCCGGGAAATATAAGCCAGGAACGTCTGAAAGTACTTTGCAAAGGCTGGTTCGACTTGTGCATCTTCCAACCCAAGAGGATCATAATGATCCAGATCAGACCAATACTTCTTCAACATGGCCGCGTACTCAGAGATGGTACGGTCGTCTTGGGCCACCCTATCGAGTTCATCTTGCAGTTGAAAGACTCGCATAGGGTTGCCGGAGCCGGAGTACATATCTTTGAGAGTCTGCCATATATCAGCAGCAGCCTCCATAGCCTCGACATTGCTCGACACCTGGTCGGTTAAAGAGGCAGTCAACCACCCAGCCACGACGTTGTTGACAATCTCCCATACAGCAAACTCCTTGGTGGAGTGATCGGCTGGCGCCTTGGCCTGGCCAGTGACATAGCCAACCAAGCCACGTCCCTTCAGTGTCCGCATCGCCTGCCGCGACCACTTCAAGTAGTTGGAAGTTCCTTCCAACTTCGTCTCCAGTTTCTCCAGCTTCCCCATTTTGTAAGGCGACGGATCCACATCAGTATGGATCACACGTGGGGTTACCTCGGTTAATCTCTTGGATAAGATATCATCAACCAAGGCCTTCATCTCATCGGCCGTCAGTTTGCCACTGATCGAATCCATGGCGTCTTCAACTGTGAACTCAATACGTCTTCTGCTTTGTCGTCGTCGGAGTCTGCAACTGACCCAACGTCGTCGTCTTCGTTGTCTTCGTCGTCTACGTCGTCTTCGTCGTCGACGTCGTCTACTTCAACGCCAGAGACTTTACTAATGCGCTACTAACTTGGCCAGCACCGGCGCGCGCATGTAAAGTGAACACGTCAGGACACCAGAGAAGACATGATCAGTCTCTGCAAACATCCCGATGTGAAGAAGGAATAACAAATAAAGCATTTGTTAGTTCCAAACGGCGTAAGCACGGAACAGAGTTGGTGCAAATAAAGATTTGACAGCCGTCTCTATTCGAAATACGCCGTTTTTTTTTTTTTTTTTTTTTTTTGGCTAAAAACTAGGGTTAGGGTTTGATGGGGCTGCTAGGTCTAGGATTAGGGTTTCCATGGCCAAAAAAACGAGGGTTAGGGTTAGGGTGATGGGGTCGGGGGGGGGAGGTCCTGGTCGGGAGGGGGGGTCGGGTGGGGGGTGGTCGGGTGGGGGGGCAGCAGTGGTCGGGCGGCGGAGGGGTTCTGGGCGGGGGGGGGGGGGTGGTCGGGGGTGGTCGGGAGGGGGGGTGCTGATGTGGTCGGGAGGGGGGGGTTCTGGGGGGGGGGGGGGTTGTCGGGAGTGGGGGGGGGGGGGGGTCGGGTGGGGTGGGGGGGGGGGGGGTCGGGTGGGGTGGGGGGGGGGGGGGGGTCGGCTAGGGGGAGAGAAATTTTTTTTTTTTTTTTTGTGGAGAGAGAGAGAGAGAGTTATGGCTCTGATACCATGTAGAAAATAATAGTTGGATGATTTTATTGATGGACTACCTCACTATATATAGGGAGTCTAGCTCCTCTACATACTACATATTCCGATGTGGGACTAAAAGTCCCTTATTGATTCTCAACATAAACAATTGGATATTCATATTCAGGGAGAACATGTAGAGTCGAACAGAGGACTGCCAGTTTCCATTAAGAACCAAAAGTTAACTTTGCTATACCTTCTACCAAAAAAGAAAATACATATATGTCAAATTAGCGATCAACATTAACGAGTAATAATTAAACAAGTTTTAAAGAAGTAAAACAATGTAACAAGTTTTGACAAGAAGTATAGGAAATGTTCTAAGGACCTTCTTACTTGAGCACCAAATGTCATAGCTCATAAAAACAATAAAAAATAGATGTAGAAAACAAAAGGGTAACATGAGTTCTTTCTACTTTTTGATACTCGGAAGATAGTTGTGAAGGGCTTTAATTTGAATTTATGTTTTTGAAAGCATCTAAACCTCCTACAGTACTGATAAAGATGCTTTATTGTCTATAGCATGATCAAGTGTATTTTATTAATACTCCAGATCTTCCATGAAGATTTATTAGTACACTGCACAAAGAAAGAGATTCAAATTTACACTCGGAAACATTAAATCTCTACGGCTTGCAAACATAGGATGCTCAACTCATGGAGAAAGAAGGTTGCACGAAGATGTTAAGAAAATACACAGTTAGAGGGGCTCTTACAGCATTCTGGCCCAGTACAGTGCAAAGGATTGCATCAGATGCATTAGCACGACATGCTCGAATCATATAGGTTGGATCTATGTATTTCACATCTGCTGGAAAACCAATTCCCTTAAAATGGCCTTTGATCTGTAACCAAACATCAACATGTTACCAAATCTTCAATATATAGGATCTTTAGTGCAAAATTATGTTGTATGTGAAGAAACAAGTGCATCCGGGAAAGTCTACAGTATCAAGATGAAATCGTTCTGACTAAATATCTCAACTAACATATTTGCTAAAACTAATGGTCACAGGAACATACCGCTTGCAAAACAAAAATGCAAAATGTTTTATTCCTTGTAGAAAAGAACACACAATCAAGGAGCCATTTTCAAATTAGTATTACAGCTGAGTCTCATGTTTAAGCTATGGAAGCAGACATCTTTGTTTCTTCAAAATTATTGCATAAATGAGTAGACAAGAGCATGCTTTTATACCACCTTTTTGATTGAGAGCTTTAAAAATGGATGGAAACAAATGATAAGATTAAATTGATACACTTACACTATTCCTCAAGAGTAGTGATTTCCTTGTACAGCTTTTCTTCTGTAAATAACAGCAGTTTAAACCAACTTTCTAAGGTGGAAAATTACAGATATGCAAGAGACTGTACTCGAGCAACTATATGAGCAGACTTCCTTTCAACAGTATTGTTGAGGTCCCCCCACTAAGCCCAAAACTCGAGAATGGTAGTGAGGGTTGAGGGTTAGAATGTTAAATATTTGAATAAGTCTAACACGCCCCCGCAGGTTGAACGTCTGTTTTGCGCTGAGAACTTGATTTACACAGTGCTACATTTTGTTCTAAAACCCGCTTAAAATGTGTACCAAAGAAATTTGAATGTAGCCCTGCCCATGCAGCTACACCACGACTCTGGAGTTGTTGTGAGGGCTGAGGTTTAAATATTTAAGTTATCCTCACAGATATGAAGCCTCTTATATTTCCACAAATCATTTGTTTTTAACAATGATACGATCCCTTTATAATTTACAACATTCAGGCAATCTTTAATGCCACCGCCAAAATTTGCTGTAGGGTTTGACAGCTCAAACTTACATTTCACTTACAAAACTACAACAAAAGGGGTGGCAATCCTAGGCGACGATCAACTTGAGGGTCCAAGAGGAGTGAACTGAACAGTTTCCATGGGATTATCAATAGAAATAAACTGTCACCTGCCGGTTGATCCGAACTTGTTTAAAATAAAAATGACCTGGCAAATCAAACAATACAACTAGCTAGCACTGTCTGTAAGTTCTCATTGCAATTTCTTTATGGTATAACAAAGCACAGTAGACTTTCAAGTACTCCGCCTCAAGCAAGAATTTTCTTGCCCTTCTCAAAAGTAAAAAAAGAAGATGTATATCTATGAGATGCAAACCTTTTGTTGAATATGCACCCCGATGTCACTGAGTACCACGTTTCCTGATGCATCAGTTGCATTGGACTTCTCAAGCAACTCCTGAAAGACGGTGTCAGAAAACAATCTTTGTCATGATAACTGAACATACTACGATCCATGTTAAGCTACCAAAAAAGGAGTTTCTTTTTATAATGTAAAAACTACCCGGCCAAGCGAAGCAACTCAACATCATTGGGAAACATTAAGGTCTCAATGTTAGACTTAGTAGGGGAGTAGCATGACACTTGATCAAAGCCACAACTTTCCTATGCTTGGTCAAAGCCACAACTTTCCTATGCTACACTAGTTAAACATTGACATCTCTATTCTTTTTCACTTAAAATGAAAATTCTAGTAGAAAGACCAGCAACATTATTGTACAAGTTCACCATAAACTTCTTCAAATACCCAGGAAGAGGTTAGATAATGCAATTCACAATTGCTTCAGCATTAGAGTGGACTTTGTCCACTTATCACATCATAAATACAAACAAAGGTATGTATAGCACTGCAATTAAATACATATGATTTCAGGTAACAGTTCACTTACTTGTCCTGCCCCTTCAGCAACACAAATGACAGCTGATCCTTTAGTTTGAATTAGTTGCTCGAGGTGCCGCAAGACTCCATATTGTCCCTCTAAATTAAAAGGTACCTTCAATTGGAAGTTATACAATTAAAAACCAAGCATGATGAGTAAAATGTAAGAGAAATTGCACAATACTAACCTCAGGAATCAAGCAGATGTCTATTTGTCCACTGGAAAGTGCTGCATGCATGGTTATAAACCCACTGCTTCTTCCCATCAATTTTACTAGTCCGATACCATGGTATGCACTATGTGCCTTTGACAAGAAAGAAATCGGTTTTATAAGTCCAACAAGACGGTATGCACCATGATATGGCAAGAACAAAACAAAATTCACATAATTAAGCCTAAAAAATAACACGTCATATGAAATAGAAAAGCCTTCTTCCTCCCACACATTAAGTGACAAAAAGTTGTACCAGATCTGCCAGAAAACCGTGATGTGACCACTTACCTCAATATATGCAGAGTTGATTGCTCGTTGAGCTTCTTCTACAGCAGTATCAAAACCAAATGTCTTATCCATCAGGAGTATATCATTATCAATAGTTTTGGGCACACCTATAACTGAGACTTTCATTCTTCTTCTTCGGCACTGCAGACAGGAAGGCCTGTATATGAGAATGCAAGATACATTTGGGCTAAAGACGTTACAGTACCTCAATCGACGACGTAGTTCAGATTCGGATAATTCAAATGATGAATAACTGATAATATGAAACCCAATCCTAGAAGATAGGGATTATTAAACTAGATTCTGCATAACAAGATTTGGAAACTCTTAAATGACAATAGCGATACAGGACAACAGCCATAAGTTATCAAATTGGCTCGGTTACCCTAGGAAATGCTTTAGTTGATGGTAGCCAAAAGGACCAATTTCAGTCAGCAATGGGACCCATCCAAGTCCTCAAGCTTACCGAGGTTCAGTACAAACTCGGTCTGATTCATAAAGAATGATTATCCTCTCAATAAAGAAATATTTGGAAGATTATCCTCTCAATAAATTACTTTATCTATTAAAGAACTTAAGATTGAGCAAAATATTGGTGTTTTAAACCTCATGCAACTTTATTTAAATGGAAGCAGTGGGTAATTTAGATGTCGGTGAACAATGAGTTCCTTATTGGCGTGATTCCAAATATTATTGCTCTTCAAAGTGTTTCTGTTGCAATCCTGCGACGTGAAATTATCTCTATTTTAGTGAATGATTCGATTAACTTATAGAGAGAGAGAGATCGGGACAAATTCTTCATAGTTCGATCCACTAGTCTGTCAGTGCATGTAACTCCAACAAGTGACCCTAATCATCATGAATGCTATGAAATCCTCCGAGTTTGACTTAGTCGGCAGTTGGATCGTCTCATCTGTAAGAAAAAGATTCAGACCAGAGTCACCAGACTAGTTGCACCAGAAGTCCCACGAAATATTCAAAGTATCAGCAAGGAAAACCTAAGTGTTGATAGAGCTCCTAAGGTTACACAGAAACTTCACAACTACTACCCCCACGAGTGCAAGCCCTCCCCCCGCCCCTGTGCCCCCGCCCCTCCTCCTCCCCCCCCCCCCCCCCCCTCCAACACCAAACCTCCCCCCCCCCCCCACCCACCACCCCCCCCCCCCCCACCCCCCCCCCCCCCCCACCCACACCCCCCCCCCCCCCCCCCCCCCCCCCCCCCCCCCCCCCCCGAAACTAGTCCTCAAAACATTAAGAGCCATGCTAGCCTAAACTTGCTCCTCATTAGCATACAATTGATGCACCATATTGTCCACAGGCACAAGCTATTCAAAATCTTCCTCTAACTCTCAGCATCAATTCAAGAAAGGAAAACTTCATTGCGTTTTTCGACAGCCACTGATATGAGGTCAAACATGATAATCATAATATGCTTTCATTTGTTGTCTCCGTGCTTCAAGGATAAAATACATAAATTTAGTAAAGATAAAAAGTTTCTATTTTATCAAGGAAAATAAAAAAGGTGTGAGATCTTCACCCTACCCAGGGGAGGTCTAATGGACTCTTATCAACCATATGTTCTTATTGTCCACACAATTTGACAAGGATGTCCAATTAGACAGGACTTGATGTAAACAAAAAGGTTTCAAGTCACGAATGTCACTACACCTCGGAGCCGGAGATGGAAACAGGATTTGGTGGGTTAGGACAGACACGGAAGAGAGAATTGGGAGGGCAAAGTGAAAAGTTTTTTTTTTTCCTTTCCTATTCTCAAATATATATATTAAATCGTTAGTAATATTGATAGCTTTAAGGCATGGGATTGTCATTCCTTTTCCATCTTTGGCTTAATGTGTCAGACATAAATGTACTCTCTAGAAAGTTGCATCATGTTATATATTTAGACACTAATTAGTCTAGCTCCTTCACACCTTATACGACAAAGGTAGGTTTACCATTTAGCTACCTGGCAACTGGCGCTAGGTTTTATAGCATGAACCTCTCATGCTCATAGCTACCACGGTCGGGAATTTTGCACCAATATATAGGGTTGACATCAGGTTAGCATCCGATCATAAAACATTTGTCAAATATTTTATGGAGATTTCTTATGATCCCTAGTCAACCACATTATGATGGAAAACGGTTTGGATGATAATGATACATAACTTTAAGTTGCATGACTCTCTCACGCTCATACTACCATGGTAAGGAATTTTGCACCAATAGAGGGTTGATATCAAATTGACATCTGATGGTAAAACTTTTGTCAAACATTTTATGGAGCTTTCTTATGATCCATAGTCAACCCGTTATGATGGAAAAAGGCTTGGGGATGATGATGATGATGATCAATAACTTTAAGTTATTGGTCCTCCTGGATCTGATCCCAAATCCAAAAAAATGGCATAGGTTGTGTTGCAACACATTTAAGTCAAGGCGGACCAAAATGTTAGATGTTTGAGGTGGCATGAGCCAACCTTCTCTCTCCTCCCATCAAAGATGTGACTTGGGCTGGGCCGGACCCGGACCCGATTTTGATCGGGCCCGAGCCGGGTCGGGCTCAGCCAGAATTCGGGGGCGGGCCAGTCCGAGCCAGCCCGGGTCGCTAAACCCTGAACCCAGCCCAGACCCACGGCCCAGTTTTCATTAGGTTGGGCTGAACCGGGCCTGGGCCGGGCCGGTTCAGGGTTGGACTGGTCGGCCCGGTTTGGTTTAAGAAAACCAAATTTTTTTTATATGTTTTAAATTTTTTTTTAAAAATTTAAAAATTTAAAAATTTAAAAACTTAAAAACTTAAAAACTTAAAAACTTAAAAATTTAAAAATTTAAAAATTTAAAAATTTAAAAATGAAAAAAATGAAAAAAATGAAAAAAATGAAAAAAAATGAAAAAAATGAAAAAAAAATGAAAAAAGAATAAATTTAAGAACTTAAAAAACTGAAAGGAAATGAAAAAAATTTATGAAAAGAAAAATAAAACTTAAAAAACTTAAAACAAAAGAAAAAAAAAAGTTAAAAAGCTGGAAAAAAACTTAAAGAACTTAAAAAATGTAAACAAATTCAAAAAACTTAAAAAACTAAAAAAACTCACGAAACTTAAAATATTGTTATAAAATACATGAACTAAAACTAAGTATTTTCTTCCATAAAATTTGTAATAAAATGTACAAGTATTTTCTTCCATAAAATTTGTAATAAAATGTACAAGTTGTAAATTGATATTTCATTTCTAAATGAACTGTAAAAAATGTACAAGTATTATCCTGAAGAAATTTACATAACCTAAGAGTTTCTAAATTTACATGAAAAAATTGAAGACATTCTTGTACAACTAAATTAATAATATGGCAAGCACATCTAACATGAAAAAGTCGTCCTTCTACTATAGGCAAAAATTGTGAACTTAAAATATTAATACAAGAAGTGTTATTACTAGCATTATCTGAATATCATATTCACGTAAAAATTGCATGATAACGCCACCGATTATACAACCGGTATGTAAAAATTTCAAAGAACGTAGACAAATAATACGTTTTTTGCAACATCCACTTTGGATCTATATAATGTGTCGTGATACAAATAAAAGCATAATTTTATTTTGTAGTCCATATATCAGAAGTTAGAGCCAACTTACTAACATTTACGAAACTTTGGCCACCAGAAATTTGCACTTCATTTAACCCAGAAACTTATTGTTCAATCTTTTGAGAATTGCTTAGTTTGTATATTTTGTAAGAGGAAAAAAATGGTTGTGTATAATTTTCATGAATTTTGGTCTATTTATAGATTTTTTTTGGGTGGAAAATGACCTATTTTACCCTCAAACTATAGTTGTTATTAGGATATTTTTGGTCATTTTCAGCAAAATGACCAAAATACCCTTAAAACGGTTAAAAAAACAGCCATGAAAGTGAGGGTAAAATGGTCTTTTGGTCCTTCCAAAGGTCAAAATAAAATTCAAAAAAACCGGCTGGACCGGACCTGAACCGGGCCGGTCCGGACCCGCGGTCGAACCGCTCCAGTCCGGGCTTGCGGGTCTGAAGCTGGAACCCAGCCCGGACCCGCTGGGTTAGGGGGCCGAGCCGGTCCTGGTCGTTAACCGAGCTCGGGCCGGCCCAGTCCGGTTTTGACCGGGCCGCCCGGCCCAAGTCACACCTTGATCCCCAAGGGAGGAAGCCTCATGACCTCATTGCCTAAATACTAGTTTTCTAGACAGCATTACGTCCAAAATGCCTAGGCAGCTGCGATGATGCAGAGTCATAACTAAAAACATTGTTTCAACCAAGGAGATAGTAGCAAAAAAGACCATTTTTTTATTGACTGTGTAAGAGCATTAAAGTTATCGGGGTTTGATTCAGGTTTCTTTAGCAGTGAGATATTGGAACAAAGAAACTTTGGAAATGTTATCAGTTTATGGAAGAGCAGTCATGGATTCTCTTATTAGGAAGGTACTTTTCCAATATTTTGCCTTCTATATACATAATTGAACATAAAAACATTCTATTTAGTGAATGGTTGAGATATTAATAACATAGTGATATTTTGGATAGCATAAATATTGTACTAGACAAAAATGGTTGGTAGATGGCTAAGAGACGGCCTAGTGCCTAGGGCCTAGGTGAGCTTAATTGAACCTTAGGTAAACCCAAAAGTGTTTAAGAACACTAACCTTGATAAGCCTAAAAGTTTCATACAAACATTAACTATAAATTAAGCAATTAAAGCTTTGTCTTAAGAAACTAAATAACTAGTAATAAACTAAAAGGAAAAATCATACATAAGGTAAGCGAGTTAATAAATGAACTAATCTTTGTTGATTAGCACAAGCCCCAGACAGTCTTAGGGTAGGGCTTACCTCCGCTAAGGAAGGACCTAATCAGACTAAAGTAGTGCATGGGCAGACTTAGATGGGACTAGGCACGTGCCTAGTGTCCATATCAGGTTACGCTGCGATAGCCTAGACTGTAGGCAGCATGAATGTGTTTGGAAGGACCTAGGCCATCTTTTACTGTGGTAAATGGAGAGTGCCTTCTTCTTTGTGTGGTTCCAATATTTTATTTGAGTTTGAAATTTATTCAATAGGTATCAGACAATCTCTCTTCATCAAGTGATCCGATGAATCTCTGTGGGCAATCTTTTAAGACCAATTCTCAGCAGTTTGTGTTAACCTGCCTACACCAGCGTAGGACTGCTTTGACACATGCCTTGAGACTCATGGATGCTGCTATGTAATGTACAACAACAAAGCCTTTATACCAATTTTTTGCAATCGGCGATTTGAATCATTTTCTTCTGTTCAGTTCTGTTAAGCCATGTTATCTGTAACATTAACAAAAACCATTTCCTTCTTTCCACCTTCGGTCTAAGTTCATTTAGACCTAGCCCTAATTCTAGATCCTTAAAATAGTATCTTATCTCTCTCCTGACCAGTAACATGAGACAATTTTCTTTGATCTTATCTTCAGTAGGAGCCACCTCCAATTCCGGAAGAATACATATCATTTACTACCCTATCTTTCAGACGTATTTAAACACATCCATCTGACCATTCTCATTTTCTCTTAATTGCCCAACACTCTTATATATGAAGCATGGCTAATATTATAGTTGTCTAATAGAATTATACCTTCAAATTCAAGGACATCCTGCAATCACAAAGGACTTCAAATTCCAAAAGCACTTTTCTATTTTGACTATCACCTTTTAATTTTACGAACAATATCTCGATCATGAACACTATCAGGGGCGGAGCCGTTCGGACGAAATGAACTTGCTTATATATTAAAAAATTCGATTTTTTTAAAAGTATGCATAGGAGACAGTGCATCAGAATTCTATTCCATTACTTCAACATTTTGGCATAATAAAAACTGATTTAATAATTAATGAGAATACAATAAAAAATTCTACCAAACTTATTCTAATAATTGTATTTTGCGCATCTGGCAATTGAAGAAAAGGTTTTATAAAAAAATATAGCCCATAATGATAAAGAAATATAAACATGTTGTTTTAAGAATATGAAATCCAAAACTTTTCTTTTCTATAGAAAAATAGAATTAGCACAAAGATTAGATGAAATAAATATTTGAAATATTAAATAAAATGTAAATTACTAAAGATGCATGTACCTTAGTAGACTCCTTTTTCCCTTTTTTTTTTATTTAACTCTCTTGTTGTTCGACTTCATCCTTTCCCCCTCTCTATTTGGTTCCAAATTCTTTTTTTTAATAAGCATACTTTAAAACATGGACGAAATTCGACTTCTAGCCGACTAACCCACCGCTAAGCGTTCAAGAGTTGTTTAAAAAGAAAATTGTAGGGTTCACTTCCTTTTAGGATAGGGTATACCTAGAATAGGTTTACTTTGCTATAAAACTTAATATGATTATCATACGGAGAGAGAACCATAGTTTATAGTATCGACTGATACTGATCCGATACGGCCAATACCGATCCGATACGGTCGTTACTGATACGGTTTGGCATGTCACGATCCGATATTGACCAATATCGATACTGACTAATACTGCCATCGGGATCTCTTTTTCAGTCAATTCGGCACAAAAAAAAATTGAATGAAATAAACCAATAAGTAAGGTGTAAAAGCATAGTAAGGTTGTAAAAGCATGTTAAAAAAAGTTATCTATAGCAAATAAACCAATCGGCAATGATGATTATTATTTCACTTAATTCCAAAATTACTCAGAAACAACACATGAAATATTTAAAATAATGACTAAATAGATGAAATATTTTTTTCTTCTAAATTTTTAATAACTTATTAATTATTTTTTTTAATACCAAAAAATCCAATACTCCGATCCGAAACCTACGATATTGCCAATCCTGCTACTCATATGAAGGGGATCATACAGTGATTCCAATACCAATACTGCGAGCCTTAGAGAGAATATTAATTCCCATATCATGATTCATATGCAAAGAAAACACAATCGCGGAACAGATTTTTTACGTGTATGAGCCTACCATATATTTTTTTTTTTTTGGAATCTGGTAAATTATTTCTGGAATCGCTCATACTGGGATTCGAACTCCTGACCACTCGGGCCGCATGCATCTCTCTTAACCGCTAGGCTAGAGGTCATCTGCATTTGCTTAAACACACCATATATATATATATATATATTTTTTTTTTGGAATAAGGGTGAATTTATTCCTCGCATATAGCGGAAAAGGTATTAAAGTACAACATCACAACTTTCCATGCCCCAATAATACTATTATGGGGCCATTACAGATACATCGAATTCTATATTATGTAGAATTCCAATATGGGGGGTAGTCAAGCCCTCAAAGATACGCCGGTTCCGCTATAGTGCCAATCCCCCAATTGGTGATTATGACTTCATTTGGTACAAGGATCTGGCCAGGAAAATGCAGCTGTGTATGTATCGCATGCTCCTTGGTCGTTTTCTGACCAGGGACAGACTCATCTCTTTTGGGATCCAGGTCCCCAATCCGAAGTGTGCTCTCTGTGATTTGGAGGAGAAATCGATGACCCATCTATTTTTTGACTGTGGAGTTTTCTGGTCCATATGGTCTGAGCAAAACCGTATGCTGGACGGAGGTATTTCTGGCAGGTCGATGGGGGCCATCATCACGGGTATTCGAGATTGCAGAGGGCGAGGCATGGTCTGGTTCAAGTCTGCTAGGATTCGGCTGGCAGCCGCTGTCTGGCATGTTTGGCGGGAGAGGAATCGGTGCATATTCGAGGGACTTATCACCCCTCCGGTTGGTATCCTCTATAATTTGGAGTTTGATGTAAAAGAAATGGTCGACTGACGGGTGGGCGACCATCCTGTCTGTATGTTGTATGAGTATTGACTGATTTTGGAATACAATTTACCCTTTTTCCAAATATATATATATATATATATATATATATATATATATATATATATATATATATATATATTTGTATTTAGTAACAAAAGATAAAGAGTATTCCCGAAAGAACAAAAAGTGTCACGGTAAGTCAATAATTTTAAAGATATTATTTAAAAAACCGATTTATCAGGGGATATCGGAGGCACAAGGCAATTTATCAAGGAGTGCTGGAGGCACCAAAATTTCTAGTCTATATAACAAAACAAAGTTGTATTTAGTGACAAAATATAAAGAGGATAAAGAACGGTCAAGAGTAACCGATAGGAGTATTTCCTACCGAACAAAAAGTGTCGCAATTAAAAAGGAGTTGTGTTTCCGAACAGGTGTAAATGTCTCTAAAGAAGTGTCCCGATAAGTCAACATTTTTTAAAATATTATTATTAAATGATATAAATGATAAGTAATTCAAAAATCAATTTGTCAAGGGATGTCAAAGGCATGGAGCAATTTATCAAGGAGTGTTGGAGTGGAGGTACTGAGATTTCTACTATGTATATAAGCCAAACTTAATTAAACATGTGGCAACTTATTATTTAATGGGCAAGTAAAGAAGTCCGTGAGTGCAAACTTATTGGGTGCATATATCTATATAAAAATTTGCAAACATTTAGGTGGGGCAATTGCCCGCCCTTGCATACACCTGATAAGGTAAATTTTAGAACCTCCTGAAGTTCATCCAAAGAGGTAATAATATCCAACTAAAAAATCATGCACAACCCAATTATATCTAGGACCGACACTTTATACCTCTCCGTTCTGAAAAATAGAAGGAATCGTTACTAATTGCAAAAGAATTCCAATATAATTTTACATGTATCCATCCTTCTACCAGTCTGTCAACTTTTATAAAAAAAGGGGCATGCAAGCACAGTTATGGACTTTGTGCATGGTTTTAGTTGAAGGTGGCTGCATGATTTCTATGCAGATTTCTGGGGAGTTATATGAAACCTTTTCCTACCCTGCTTGTATGATGAACATGAACAACTTTAGGAAAAACAATCAACACCATCAAAATGATTGCATTTCAGTAAAAGGGTGCTCCAACACGAGTCTGACGTAAATGCATGATGCAGGAGGGCAAAATCTGTGCACCACTACCCACAGCTATGAAGATTGTTTCCAAGACCCAAACCTCATCTTCCATGAATCCATAATACAAGCACGAAGAATTAACCTTGTGCCAAGCAATGGCCTCGATGGATTATCTATTTTTTTATGTTCCATGGACACAAATGCCAAACTTAACGGCTGTTTGGTTGCCCGTAAATGGAAATACCATGAAATATTTGCATG
The DNA here is from genome assembly GCA_029216955.1 of Iris pallida. Classification (NCBI taxonomy): domain Eukaryota; kingdom Viridiplantae; phylum Streptophyta; class Magnoliopsida; order Asparagales; family Iridaceae; genus Iris; species Iris pallida. Next base: position 5,717,673 of record JANAVB010001800.1, read on the forward strand.
TAGCATTTGTGGTTGCAACTGTTGTTATTTGGTTGCATGTAAATCATGTTGCAAGATTTACAAATCCATTATTTGGAATGATGCAATTAGTTTAAGATTGGTTGTGACTTTTGTTGTCGTAAATAGAAACTTCTTGTTTCATTTGTGATTTTATGACAATAAACAGAGAGAGAACGAGATAAAATGGACGAATAAAAGTTGATGGAAGTGGTGTGGCAGGGCAGGAAAATATTTCCACTTATTTGGAGGAGTTTGAACATTTGCTGCACCATTCCACTAATTATTGCGAACCCTTAAACATGCTGCTATATACACCACAAACTCCTGCAAAGTCAAAATCATTATGTTGAAGAAGTAAACCACTTACTGACAGAATATTTTCACTCGCTGTTATTAAATCTAATTATATTAAGCCCCAGTACAACCCATATCCATTAACCTGTTTGACTGTACATTACACATTGCCACGCCTAAAGCTTACTTCTTTTTCAAGACTGGTCATTACATTGCTCAACGAAACAATAAAGGGAAAAAAAAAATCTTGGTACTAAAGATACAGGATATATAGCATACCTCATTATGTATTTCATTTGCTCCTGCGTGTGTACCATTCCCGCCCAATATAAAAAGCATATCAAATCCCCTGCCCTGAAATGCTCAAAACATCAAACGTGATCTAGCACAAATCTAGGTAAATATCATTGGTAAACAATTGATAAGCGTCTAATCTACCATCACTTGCTTGGGAACTCAAATACCTGAATGCTATCTACAATGTCACTGATACTACCCCCTCCACGAGAAACTCCCAATAAACTTCCACCATTAAGATTAATGTTTTGAACCACTTGACGTGAGAGCTGGGCAAAACAGGCACTCTTAGAACAAGAAAACAAGGACACCTAACCTTTCACCTAAGATACTTCAAGGAATCTGTTCTCACCGGTATTTCTGATAAGCCCTCATCTAAGAATCCACGGTAGCCAAATGGGATTCCAACTATCTTTTTGACTCCGTATTTTTCAAGGGTGAACACTATCTGCAAGCATGAGAAAGGTTATTATGTTCCTTTGCAATGTAGGTAGAAAGAAGTAAAATTCTACTCAAGTCTAGATATTGCCAAATTTGCTTCAGTCACAAAGATACATAGAAAATATTAGCTCAATACACATCTGTAAGATGCCTTAGAATCAGATAAATAATTTCCAGTCAAAAACTTCTCGTGGAAGAAACAGTAAATGTGGACAATTAATAGTGCACCAATTGCCCAACGACCAAATTCAAATACATACGACATACCCAGCAGGACTTCACAAGCCTAGAGATACATGCCATTTGGGCTTTTGTAAGAGAAAAAGTACGCTTTTTCTTAGATGGGCTTAAAAATTTCCCCCCCTATGTTTCCTGAGTCAGATACTTCAAGGATGTATATCAGATACACTATCTGATATATCCTATCCTAGAAAAGAATAGTTATGATATGTATGATGTATCTATGAGGTAAAGGAAAATAAAAAAAACACATAATGCTGGTGAGAAGATAGATGAATGCTTGGAACATATGAAGTATGAACGTATATTTATATCATACTTTTCTTCCTTTTTAATACAAAAATCCCTTTTCCACTCTTTTGACTCATTAGCTCCTAGCATCCTATATTTTCCTTTATACCAATACAAGAAGAGAAAAAAAATGTTCACAGGCCTCATTATTTTCTTCCTACATGTATATTGCCATGTCGCAGTATCTGTATCATGTCATACTTTTATCACTGTATCTGTATCTATGCAACATAGTTAGCCCCTGCTGCCATCCAACATTTAACAAGCCTGCATAGTCCTTGATACTTGCTCTGACTTGAGTATATTACACAAGCCCAAGAAAAATGAAATATACAGTAGGTATCAGACGGACATATTGATTAAACTAGAAATATATCCATATGATGAAGAGTGAACAGAAGAATTACCTGTCTAATGACATCATTGAGACCAGGACATAGTCCACCACAAGTAACTATTCCTGCTTTTACCTCCTCAGGGTCATAGTATATTTGCTTACGTGGGCCGGCACGGTGAACCCTACAGTAGGATGATAACTGAAATATGAACACAATAACATGCTAAAACATAAAACAGTTATGATATTCATAATATTTAGTAGCATATGCAATAGTGTATCATTGAACGGACTGCAAAAGCAGCAACTCAAAAGTACACAAAAGCGGACTTCAAACTGATGAGAAAAGAATCTGATGCACAAGTCGACAGGTAAACTGCCAACAAAATGGAATTCATGGCAATTAAAGATAAAAGCATGATGAGACAACCCAAGATTGGCTCATCCGTTTTTGGAGCCTGAAACTTGAATTGGACATGTCAACTGGAAGGCATGTTTAAGACTTAACCGCCATCAAGCAGCTTAGGCTCATTTGATTAAGCTTTATTTACACAAGAGCTTAGCTCAACCTCGAACTGGCTCATATAAGCTTTGAAATGCAAAGATAAAGTCAAGATTGGACTTTTTCAAGTGCATATTTATGAAAACAGCTGAGATATCAACTATCAACATTGAAAGCCCAGAAAACTTACTTTTGCTTAACTTTGTAAACCTTCCCAGACCATAACCATATTTAACAAGAAGTTTCATCTATTACATAGATGTAGACCAAAATCTTTTATTTCATTTCTATTTAGATTTATTTCAGATATTTGTAATAAGGAATTTGAATTTGAATGTGAATGTGGATGTGAATCTGAGTTAGGATTGGAGAGTGATTTTGTCTTCCATGGTGTGATGCCATCTTTCTTCTTGTTCGGCTTCCAAGTGTCATCAAGCTTCCGGGTGATTTTGTTGCTAGATGGTGGTGTACAATTATCTTCTTTTCGTTGAGTTTCGATGCCTATCTTTCTCCTCTTATCTTTTTTCTTCTTCACCAGCTGCTATTTACGACTTTGAGAACTGATAACATTGTTGTTGTTCCGTCACAAGAAGCGTCCATCAGACCTCTAAAAATCCCTTCTAAAGCCTGTCAAAACAATCTCATTTTGTGTACCTTAAACCCAAACCCAACACCAAACCCAACACCAAACCCTAGGTTTAGAGTCAATAATCACTTCTCTCGAGACCCTAAAGTCGGACTTGTAGTTCCATCCAAAAGGCTCTTTTTCGGTTAGAAAACCTCAAAGCAGCTCACCAGATGAACATCTCTCATTTCCCCCCCCCCCCCCCCCCCTACATTTTAACCGTTATTTATACAACGTTTCCAATTTCTAAAATTCTAAAATCCTCTTGTTTCTAAATTAGTTCGATTGTTCCTTTGTCCTGCGCAATCGAGCTTCATATTCATTTTGCACAATTGCTAACTTATAAATGTCATAAGAAAAAAAACTTGATTTTAGTCGAGTTTAATCAAGCTTGGTTATCTCAAGCAGAGTTTGGCACTTTGGTTAGTCATGGAAAGCTACTCATATTTTTACATCCCTAATTAACATCATTTGTATCACTAGTATGGAAAGGAACTAGTGAAGTATACTGCCCGCCAGATTCAAAAGTTTCGCAATTACAATACCATTGTTCAACCCAGCTGCAATCAGGATCAATGCACTCTGCTCCAGCAGATGTTGGTGAAGCAAACTTTATGACCTGAAACAAAGTACAATGACTGTTGTGAAGAACATTCAAATATTATCAAAGGAAGAAGTAGTAGTATGTGACATATTGATACAAGGCATCTGTTCAACTTATTAATTCATGATAAAAAAAAATTTTAATAATAAAAAAAACAGAAGATCTATCATCTGAAGAACCAAGTGAAGTGAACGATGCCTTTGGTAGGTAGGAATCCTTTCTTGGCTTGTGCATGCAGAGAACCATTGCAAAAACATATGGACCCATCATTTAGAATTGTATAACCAACATTTAAATAAGGATATGTATTAATTAACTATAAAACTAGCCTAAAAAATATACCAACTTTTGCAAGAGATATTGCCTAAAGCTCAAAAAATCGCCTAATATTTGATAAACAGTATATAAGTTGCCTTCAATTGAAAAAGAAAGAAGGTGATCACCCAGTCCACTTCTTTAGAACTGTAGTCCTTTGAAGGATTTTTTTTAGCTACAACTAGAAAAAATTCTAGAATGGGTTTATCACCTTGTAGCTCTAACTGTAGGCCATGTAGTGGTCTGGTAGGCTATTCTAATGAACGCAGATAAGGGTGCCATTATACCAAATGATAACTATTACCTCTGCAGCTGGAATTATTTCTTGCAACAACTGGTTGTATGAAATAAGCATGATGCACAAGTTATTAATGTTTTCTGTGATCGCGGAACCAAACTAATATGTATACATTGTGGTTGCCGTCTAATATGTGCAGCCAATTCCTTCAATCCTATGTAAATGAAGAAGCTTAGTCCTAAAAGAAATAAGCAAAAGTGGCAAGAGTTACTTTAGTTAGCATTCAGACCAGACAATTGGTGAAACAACTACAGAAGTAGTCATGGACCAAGAAAGATAACATAGCTTCTCAAAAGAATTCTTATGTTATGAGGTCATTTATAATCAGATGCACCATAAAAACAATGCTATTCTGAATGGAAGCTGTTAAAGTCTGTTAAAGTCTCTGCCACTTGCACCAAAGCTTTAGAGTGTTGGTGGGTTGAGGGTTAATATTTATATTCTTCTAACACATCCCTGCAGGTCGAATGCCAAATTCATGAGCCACATGGGTGTATTTTTTTTAAATCCTCTTGAAATGCGTACCAAAGAAGATTCGAAAATGAGTTGTTGCTCTAATACCATGTTAAAGTCCGCCATTGTACCAAAACTCTTGAGTGTTTGTGAGTGTCGAGGGTTAATGTTTATGTTATTCTAACGGAGGCTAAAAGAGTCAACTTCAGAACACCTGCATCCAGAAAATTAGTGTAGCCAACAAAAGAATGCTAAGATGGATGAGTGGCAATACATTAAAGATAGGAGAAAAAAAATGAGTGTATTCTTGGAATGTTAGAGGTGGCACCTACAGATTTGATAGGGTTTAAGTCAGACATATAGGGTTAGAGGTGTCTATATGTGCGTTGTGTTCATAAGCCTATCTGTATTCCTGCAACATAAGTGTTTAAATTGTACCTATCCGAAAATGTCAGTATCCCATATTATGCCGTGTCCTTATCCTTATCTTGTCCATATCTGTGAAACATTGGGTGGGGCCAATAAGTATAAGATGAGAGAAAATCGTATGAGCTGGTTTAGACATTGCGAGGTAAACCAAAAAATGTTCTCCTATGAAGATATCCGGTACGTCAATACGACAATTTTTAAAAACCCATGGTACGGATACGATATATATAGATCAAATACTAGTAATGCTTTTAATGATTTCATGACTTCGTAACTAAAAATCTATTTTTTTTCATCCTAATCGTCAATTAATTATAGTCTAAAAACTATGTAGGTTAAGTTTTTTTTTTTTTTCATGTTACGATTTCTTAAAAAAAAAGTACCAGATCTATATCTTAAAAGATATCTAGTGCCTTGTATTATGAAGTACCCACAAAGTACCAAATAAGTACACACAAAGTATCCAAAATTAAAATTTAATACCCAAAATTATAATTTTGGGTACTCATTGTGTTAAGTACCTATGAGTACCAGTACTACCCAGTACCGGAATGCCTTCCAATTTCCTAGATGGAGTGTATGTGCTTCATAGATGCTATGGTAAGGAGGGATGATAAGATACTAGTTAAAGGAGACGTTGGGGTTAGACGTAGGTCTAAACGAACATGGATTGAAATTTCAAAGAAGGATATAGTTTTTGTTAGTGTTACAGAGGACATGACTCTTAACGGAGCTGAATGGAAGAAAATGATTCCGTATTGTTATCGATGCTTATACTAGTGCTTTCCAGAATCATGAATATACAAGAAAAGAAGATTGGACTGGCACTTTCTAGTGCAATAATGTTCATAAAAAAAACCTAAAATAGCTAAATTTGTTCAAAGCTATCATTTTTGCCCTTAAATTTTTACAAAATATACTGAGATGAAATCATATTTGTAACTTTCAGCTATAAATTATGTATATCATTAGATAATCATGGAATCAAAGAGAAAAAATTAGATATATCTATGTAGCTCTATTTTCAATTAGACATGTCATATTTCATAAATTTAATATTATAGTTATCAATATTTCATTACAACCTATGTTTTTGTTTTTGTTTTTTTTTTTCCAGCACGTGCGGGCTCAGTTAAATTGTGTGTCCTCCGCACAAGATTTTTAGCCGATCGTCATGTCATTTCGGACTCTTCGTACGGATCTTGTCCGCACTGGCTTTGTCATCATCGCCCCACACGCACATCCCGCGCGCTCTAGAGCTCTACGAGACGGCCATGACATCTTTCGACGCCTGCAACTCATTGCCTCTCTTCGCCCACGACGCCGAAGGCGCCCTCGACGTCTTCACTACGCCTACGACAGCCGATGCCGTCCAGCCACCCGTTCTATGCGCACGACATCCTTATGTCGTCTTCTCGACGTCCTTACGGCGCCGTACGACGGACCGCGTGGTCGGCCGTCGTTTATACCCGTGGTAGAATGGTGCCGGTCCTCGACCGTCCGCGCAACGTCCGATCCGTTGAGTTGTCATTAACGGACGCCCCATTCGTGGCATGAATTTTGGTGTGTCCTAGTGTATTGTCGAGTGTGCATGGCATGTCCAATGCATGTCCAACACGACGCATGGACACGACATGGCCTTTTGTAGTGTAAGTGTTTCCTAGCTTACAACCATAGCCAGTAATACTAATAAAAGGGAACACGGCAGATAACCTCCGTACAAACCACATGAAAATAAAGAAACCCCCAACCCCAGTGTATTGAAGTCCGGTCCCTATCACAGTTGAATTTTAAGTTGGAATGATTCAATATCTAAAATATCCTTTGATACAATTTACTTGAAAATAAAAGGTAAGGTTTTCTAATAACAAAAAGAAAAAAACCCATCTCCCTATAACAGAAAGTCCCCAACACTCTGGTCGCTCTCCCCATTTTTCCAATCTGTCCTGCTCCACCGACCCCCCCCCCCCCAATCCCTTACCCATTTATCTGTAACCTAACCAAGTGTCACATAACACACCTCCACGGATGTCACTGGCTGCACTTTTGGATGCCGGGAGATCCGTCGACACCAGTTTACCAAAATTTAGGAGAGAGGGTGAGAAAAAGAGAAGTTGAACAGAACATCCTCTGGCAGAAAAAGGTGTAAGTTGTAGAAAATGAATAATGGATGATTTTATTGATGGGCTACTACTTGCTACTTATAGAGGTTCCAACTCCTCTTCACACTACATTTTCCAATGTGGGACTAAAGTCCCTTATTGATTCTCAACACTCCCCCTCAAGATGGGCGATAGATATTAATCATCCCCATCTTGTTACATAGCTTTGACAGACTCAATGAACTAAGACCTTTAGTCAGACAGTCTGCAACTTGTTCTTCTGAGCGAACATGGTCAATCTTCAGTATCCCTTGTTCCAGCTTCTCCTTGATGAAGAATCGATCGATCTCGATGTGCTTCGTTCTGTCGTGTTGAACTGGATTGTTGGCTATACTTATTGCAGCTTGACTATCGTTCAGAAGATGTAACGGTGCTCCCTTATCCAGCTTCAACTCTGTCAGCAGCGCTTTCACCCACAGTAATTCTGACACTCCCAGAACCATTGCTCTGTATTCTGCTTCAGCTGACGACCGTGCTACCACTGACTGTTTCTTGCTTCTCCATGAGACCAGGTTTCCTCCTACAAAGACACAGTACCCCGTGGTAGACCTTCTGTCGTCTATGCAACTCGCCCAGTCTGTATCGCAGTATCCCTCAACTTCTATGCGTCCATTCTTCTTGAACCATAGCCCTTTTTTCGACGTCCCTTTCAGATATCTCAAGATCTGAAACACTGCTTCCATATGACCCGTTCTTGGATCATGCATGTAGCGACTCACTACACTCACCGCAAATGAGATATCAGGGCGAGTGTGCCCCAGATAAATCAATCTCCCTACAAGTCTTTGATACCTTTCACGATCAACTAGCTCTCCTGCTTCTGCTCCCAACTTGCACTTCTGGTCAATCAGAGTGACTGCTGCTTTGCATCCCAGCATCCCTGTCTCCTTCAGCAAATCTAGTGCGTATTTTCTTTGTGAGAGAACAATTCCTTGTTCGCCGTCACACACCTCGATACCCAGAAAGTACCTCATCGCTCCTAAATCCTTCACCTCAAACTCCTTCGCGAGTTTTGATTTCAGCTTAGTGATCTCGACCTCATCATCACCTGTGATTACTATATCATCCACATATACAGCAAGTATAGTAATGTGGCCTCTTGCATGCTGAAGAAAGACTGTATGATCTGCATTTGTTTGATGGTATCCCATGCCAGTAACAGCCTTTCTGAATCTGTCGAACCAGGCTCGAAGAGATTGCTTGAGCCCGTATAGCGACTTCTTTAGTTTACACACTTTTCCACGCGACGTCCCTCCGTCTGATTCTATCGCGTAGCATCCTGGCGGGAGCTCCATGTACACTTCTTCTTGCAGGTCCCCGTGGAGAAAGGTATTCTTAACATCTAATTGGTATAGCTTCCACCCATAGTTTGCTGCAACGGAGACCATAGTTCTTACCGTGCTCATTTTCGCTACCGGGACAAACGTCTCATCATAGTCGATGCCATATGATTGTGTGTATCCTTTTGCAACCAACCTCGCCTTGTATCGCTCTACTTTTCCTTCTGGTGTCTCCTTCACCGTGTACACCCATTTGCATCCCACAGTTTTTTTCCCTTTGGGTAATGGAACCAGCTCCCATGTCTTATTTTTTTCTAGTGCCCCAAGTTCTTCCATCATTGCAGCTTTCCACCTTGGATCTTTCTTTGCTTCCTGCCAACACTTAGGCAAAGCAGTAGAGTCTAACGATGCAATGAAGGCTCGATAATTCGGAGAAATGTTAGAATAAGACAAGAAATTGGCAATGTCATGTTCATAATCATCATAACGACTAGGAGCCTTACCCGCATTGTTGCGAGAAGATCTCCTTAAGGGAGCAATAGGTGGTGGAAAGATCATACCATCCGAGTCAGAGAGATCCGCATCAGAATCAGAGTGATTCAGTGCGGGGGCAACATCTTCAAGAGTTAGGGCAAGAGTAGACGAGGGACTTGGTACAGTAGGCAATGGGCACGGTACAGTACTGGGCTTCTGTTGTCTCCTTCTGTAGACTTGTAGCTCCTTTTTCCTTGTCTCCCCCTGCGTAACATATGTATTTTCTTCTTCATTCTCCGTATCAGAGTCACTGCTATCTTCCCCTTTCGTCCAATTTTCTACGACCGGGCACGGGACCGATCCAACTACCACGTTTGGACTTATTATCTCCCCCTCACGTCTAACACCCTCTGTGTTAGGTGTGACACCAAACGCCGAACCTGCATGGCTGCATCCGAAGCATAGTATGGTTCCAGTTCTCTGAATGTAACGTCCATTCTAACAAACATCTTCCGCTCAACTGGGTTCCAACATGCGTATCCCTTCTGAGTCGCTGTGTACCCGACAAATACACACTTAACCGCCCTTGGATCCAGTTTGCCAACTCATGGCCTATTATCTTGGACAAAACACACACACCCAAATACTTTCGGGGGACCGAAAATACTTAATTTTAACGTTAGTATACTCCGTCCCATTGTCAGACCGAAAATACTTAATTTTAACGTTATATTGTGGTTCCACCCGTCGATGAAAATCCTGAAAAGCCTCAAGGACGTCACTTTTATTCGTCATAAGGTAGACCCAGGTCACGCGGGTATAACAGTCAATAAAAGTGACGAACCATCTAAAACCGTTAATACCGATTGTAGGACAAGGGTCCCATACGTCCGAATATATCATATCAAATGCAGCGGAACTTCTATTCCCTGAGCTCGCATACGAGCTCCTGGTATGTTTGTCCAACTCATATGCATTACAAAATAACTTCTCTTTATTAGCCCTTTGATATAGGGACGGATACATTCGACTAATAACTTGAAAGGAAGAATGCCCGACACGCTGGTGGAGTAGTAATTCGTCTTCTACACTGCGACGTGAAGCGTCCAGTTGTGCGTCTGCTACTAGAGATGCCAATACTTCGTCCAGTCCGGTTCTGTCCAAGTACCACAGCCCCTTATGTCATGTGCCAGTCCCTAGTCGTCGTCATGTCCCCTTCTCCTGAAAAGTCATCGTAGGAATGTCAAAGGAAAGAGTACAGTTTAGGTCAAGGATAATGACACTAATAGATATAAGATTGATAGGAAAAGATGGAGTATGTAAAACATTGGTGAGAGTGAGGGAAGGGGTGCATACGACGGTGCCTTTACCCATTACAGGTCTGGAGGTACCATCAACAATCTGAATGCTCTCCGGCGTCGGTAGGTGAGTATAGTCCTGGAACTCTCCGCGGAACCCCGTGACATGGCGAGATGTCCCAGAGTCCATAATCCAACCTGGCTGATGGACAGATGCAAGAGCACGCGCAGGTATACCTGTGCTGGTTTGGGCAAAGCAAGTGATAGATGACGTCCCAGGAGTAACTTGACTGTCGTCCGAAACCAGCTTCGTGCCTCGTAACCTCGCGATGAACTCCCTCTCAAGAGGGGTTATTTCAGCCAATTGAATGTCTCCCCTTCTTCTGCCAGATTTGCTTTGTGTCCTCCAAAATAATTTTTCCTTCTACCAGCATATCCTCCTCTACCACCACGACGTCCTCCACGGCCCCGTCCGTGATCATTTGACTGACCTCGCAGGGGTTTTGGACAAAATCTAATGTAATGTCCCGAGTCACCACAGTTGTGGCAAACACCGCCTGCAGAGGGAGGCTGATTGAAGACGGCAAGGACAGACTTTTCAACAACAGCTTGCTCCCCCTGGAAGTAGCCTTTGTTGGGCATCAACTTCAATCGAGCTTCTTCTTGTGCCATGGCAGCTTTGATACCATGTAGAAAATGAATAATGGATGATTTTATTGATGGGCTACTACTTGCTACTTATAGAGGTTCCAACTCCTCTTCACACTACATTTTCCAATGTAGGACTAAAGTCCCTTATTGATTCTCAACATAAGTAAACAATGATGGACGGCAATGATATTTGTCAGTCAAGAAGCAATTTACACACATAATAAGGTCCATACCAAGAATGAAATAAAAAGAAAACAAGTTAACCTCGACTGCAGTCAGCAAATTCAAACTAATTTCTACATCAACAAAAGACACAGAAACTTATATTATCCTATACATGAACCATTGTGTACCTTTGAAGAGTATAAGAGAATAAACTTTGGCCAGTAAACAAAAAAGATAACATGTCCAGGGTATTTCAAATGTTTTAAGGACAGTTCATCACTAAATCCATATGCCCCTCATATGCCATCCAACTCACCTATCACGTCAAAACTCAAAAAGACTCAAAACCACTGTCCTTAGCTTCCACCACTGTCTACCCCCTCTTTTAAGTTTCCCTTTCCAATCATTCTCCTCCTATATACGAAGCAATATGAAACAATAAGAGAATATATAATTCGTCGGCTTTCTAGGATAAATATATTTGAGTTGAGATAATGGAGGATGAGAAGTTGGTGGAAGCATGGGGAAAGGGAAAAAAGTAAGAGATACCACCAATGGATTCCTCAATTTTCCTAGGGTATCATATACGCAATGGAGGAAAAGAAAAGTACCACTATTGAAAAGGACCGTACTCCCCGTACTAAGAACTGAGCAGTATCACATGCGTTTGGAACTTTTGGATGAAGAAATCTACTACAAAAAACTGAAACATGAGAGATATTGGTGATCTTCCTCTATTTGGTACCCGACTGTTGCATCTGAACGGAGCAGAAAAGGCAAGACACAGTTGGAAGCCATGAGGGGAGACGAAGAAAAGCACAAGTTTTGTCTAATTGAAGGTGAACTAGCCCAAAAGATGTAGTGTAAGTGGTAGGAATCTCTAAACAAGCATTGTCACCAAATTTTCAAGTGAACTTCCAATAAATTAAAAACTGAGGAAACTTTGCCATGTATATGAAATTATGAATATCAAAACTGATACACTTGTAAGTTGCAAGGATATCATAAGTTATTCAAGAAATAAGTACAGTTCAAGCTGAGTTCTTTCGTAATAAATATTTGGAATACAAATCAATAATTCGTTTTAGAGAAAGATGAAATTGAAATCCTAGAAAAATTTATAACTCTGTAGAAGCTAAAAGAATTTCCAGACACACCATACAAGAAATGCTAAATTAAAGACATTGAAAAACATTTTAATAGTTATTCTACGGTATGGTAGTTTTGACAAATTTATGATAATACACCTTTAGGAGTGCTCTATCATCATCATTCACATAGCCCAAACGCATGTCCTTTCCTGTACCATTGCCGTCTACTAGAGGACCTCTGACAGAATCAATAAGCAAGTAAATTTCGCACGGTCAAGAGGGATGGATATACACAACATACCTCATTAAAGAAAAAGATGAAGAAAAATTTGCTTGAGGGAAACACAGGTTAACCTGCGGATACTAAAGAAACACAATGAGGTACATAAGGCCAAAATTACCTGCTTACGAGCGAAAATGTAGTTGGCCTTGGCTTGACTTCGAGAACGTCCTTCAAATGTGGCAAATTAAATCGATTATCAAAGTCGTCCTGGTAGTGTTTTTTCCAATTTGGATCCTTAAAATCTAGATCCAGCTTAACATGGACAGCTCTAACATCCATGGACAGAGATTTTGTTCTTGACTTTCCTTCAGATGGTCTACATCTAGAATGGCCGAGAAGGAAAACTGAGGGATCTCCCTTCCATTGTAAACTATCATGTTGCGTTCTGAAGAAACCAACAGCAACACCATTAATTGATGAGGCAAAAGCCATCCCTTGGATGTGGAATAGCTAACTTATTGATGAAGCAACCAAGTGTATCTGTAATATTGAAAAAAGGGAAAAAGAAAAAAGATAAGTAGACAATGGGACACTTCACAATAACTAGGTAGAAATAAATTGCTGATGGAAACATGAAAACTAAAGACTGATAACCTAGATGATTGCCTACATATCCTGAGTGAAACTTCTGTGGACATGCCACATCTTTTTTCATTTCTAACGTCCAAAATTTCTTGAGAACGTAGTTTCACAAATAATTAATTTCAACAATGGGCAGCATATATTCTCTATTCCACTTTAAAACACTATTAGTCCTTTTAAAGATAGTGCCCGAATCATCATAGAACTTGTCAAATATCAAAATGTTTACAACCATGCCAAAGATTGTGAGCACTTTAATGAGTGTAAATTTGAGAACGAAAAATTGTGAGCATTTTTATGGGTGTTTCTGGCATGATCATGGTGAAGAAGAATGCAAGATACTTCTTGCTAAAGGAACTATATATAAGAATTGGGCTAATTAGTGTTTAGACCTTGAGTTTTATACCAGTTTAGAGTTTAAGCCATAACATGTCCAATTGAAAAGTTTAGACCCTAAATTTTTATTTTTTGTTTCTTTTTCCCTATTATACCCTTCCTTCATGTTTGATAAAAAAAAAATCCATATATAGGTTAGGGAGGGTATAATGGGAAAAAGAAAACAAAAAATATAAATTCAGGGTCTAAACTCTCTAATTGGACATGTGAGGGCTTAAACTCTAAACTAGTATAAAATACAGGGTCTAAACGCTAATTAGCCCATAAGAATTTACTAAAATGAGGATGTTAACATGATCTTATAGTTTAGATAACACATAATGGAAGTAGCCATGCAAGGTATTTTACTAAACTTACAAAGCGGAAGATGGGAACAAGCCGTATGTTGAAATGGTTAAATAACATGTAAGCTATGTTGCACGGACATGAATACGATATGATGCTGTTCAGACATGGGGACACTGATTCCTCACCTATTTTGGTGTGTCCTAGTATATTTTGGAGTGTCCATGTCGTGCCTGATACGTGTAAACCATGCGACATGTATACGGCATGAATTTTTGGAGTGTCGTCCTTCCTAGCATGTAAGATAGGAACTAGGAAGGTTGAAGTACCAGATTATGAGGAAAGATTCGATAAACAATTAAAATATAGGTAAAAATGAAGTAAAAGTAATGCACCAGAGAAACTATGTTGTGAGTCTTGTGAAGCTATGTCAATCAATTTCTTTAGTATCTCTTGCTTAAATCAACAATATGCATTCGTAATGTGTTTGTAATTGGACCTTGCAGCTGAAAATGAGTTAAAGTGTACTTCTAATAACAAAAATAATAATTTCATCGTAAACTGTAAAGCTAACCTCTGCGTATACTCTTTATAGTCTATAGGAACTTAGAGGGCGCTCCTTGATTAAATTATCTTAAACTGCATAGTGAAAAGGTAGGTCTACCTAACCAAATGCCATCTAGGTTCTATGGCATGGCCCTCCCATGCTCATGCCTATCTTGGCTAGAACTTCCGTACCAACGACATCTGGACAACAGTGGGAAGTGTTGAGATGTCAGCTGATATGTCATTTGCATCTATGTTAACCAACCACCTAAGTAGCATAGACACTCTCATCTTAGTAATGTGTCCCTTGTCGACCATCGACACTCTCTAACACTCTCCGGACACGTCACACACTTATTTTTATGTGTCCTTCTATATGGACACTCTCTGAATAAGGGCACGTGTCGTTACGTGTCCTTGTATATTTCCACCTAAAATCGAGCACGAACACTCCAAATAAGGACACATGTTGAACACATTTTATAGTGTTTTTGCTTAAAATAAGGATAAAAGTCAAATAAAAACTTAAAACTTAAAAGAATTTTGTTGTGGCATTTTAATTTCATATAAATCAAATACCTACTTTCCATAGATGAAAATATTCAATTTATATATATATATATATATATATATATATATATATATATATATATATGAACGAGAGAGAGGAGGGTGGCAACGGAGTGCGGGCTTACCAGCCATGAAGGAACCAATCCGGCACCAACACTACTGGATAGGGTGGCTATAAAGGTTGTCCTTGGTCCTAAGGCACAGGAGGCAGGATGGATCGGCACCGTAGTCAATTACTGACGACAACGACCCAACACTAGCAAGAAAATGGAGAGGCTGAAGAAGACATACAGAGATCAAGGTCAAGAGAATCCTGATGGGGTCGTCTGGCCTTGGACAGAGCGTCGGACACCCAGTCCGAGACGGATCACTTTTCCATGCAAAGAAGCGGCATGGGTAACAGTACTCAGAAAAGTGCTATAAATTATGGAGAGATGGTCTTCTCCAGATCTACTCCTAAGACATGGGCGGGTATCTACTCTCAGGTGGTAGTTGAGACTGATGTCCGACTCCACTTTGAAGACAAGTTATGTTGTCTCCCTCTTGATGACTGAGCGGCGACATACACCGGTGATGTATGTCGTCGATCACCGGACGCCTTACCCGATGGTCACAACGTTCGTGCGACGGACCTGGTTCCCCGCGAGTTAGGCGAAGGTTTTCTCCCGTGAAAATAATTTTTTTCATTAAGTTTGACCTTGTTGGGACCTAGAGAAAGTTCTTTGTGGAGGCACATGGATGCTCAATGGCCAGTTAATTATCTTCAAGAGTTGAAATCCTCGGGTCTCCTTCGAACGGGATATTTGCGCAGTTGTTCCTACCTAGGATCAGTTTCCAAAGCTTCCCTTACAACTTTCGCATAAGACATCCCTTCATAAGATTGCTAGTGTGATCATGTTGCCAATCCATGTGGATGTAGCTACTACCCGGTACAAGTGGTTAGAGTATGCTCGAGTGCTGGTACAAGTCTCGACAGCGCATTTCCTAGCATATGTCGTTCTTGTGCAAGTTCCAAATGGCCAATGTTTTGATGAGTCAGTCATGTATGAATGGTGACCTCCAATTTAAACTGCATGTCGTTGTATAGGCCACAAGGTAGTTCACTGCCCCAACCGTACAGGCAAGATAACCCGAAAAGAATTAATGAAAAAATTACGGGAAGAATCAGTAATCTCAGCTAGCACAACGAAGGAAGATGACACTCAATTACCAACAAGAGAAGTAGGAGAAAGAGATTGTACCATAGTTCACTCAAATCACCTGCTAATGTCTAGTTGTACAGGCTATTTCTTAGGCCAGCTCAGATGCTCGAGGTGATAATATGGGACGAACGAAGCCGTAGTTGCAGAGGTTGTCCTTGCCATTCACCCCAGTAACTTGCCTAATTCAAGCAACGATGATGATGGACTGATCATGACTATGACGGAGGTAGTTGGTTCGTCTAGAGAACCGAGTGGGTACCTTGACTCAGCCAATGTGGTCCTCTCTAGAGGTACCGGTCACGAGGATCTACTAGGGGATAAACGTCGTCTAGAACTGGAGCAGATCCAGCACCAGGAGCTCCATTCAAAGGTTGGAATGCAGCCGTTGGCCAAAAGTTTGAGCTTTGCTAAAAGCTCGATGGATGATTCGTTGGGGGATGTTGAGTCTCTCTCAGGAAGTCGAGGACATTGCTGATGAGGGTCGGAAAGGGTCTCACCAACTGACTATGGTGAATGCCAAATGGCTTGCATTGTTACAAGAAGGGGAGCATGAACCGTCATAACAGAGGACTCGGAGGAAACGTTCCTCCTCTTCCGCCCGAGTCAATTTTAGGATTACTAAATGGGTGAATAAAAATCTATGAAATTAGTTGTGTAAGGATATGGTTGTGTTAGTAGGTAAAGTACATTGTGCGTAGTGTTGATGGGGTTGTGGGCATTTGAGTCCTAGCACGCCTTCTGTATTTCCTCATATATTTATAAAATTATCTACCATATATATATATATATATATATATATATATATATATATATATATATATATATATATATATATATATACTGTGTTAGGTCGTGTCCCATGCTGCATCTGCACAACATAGCTAACCACATTTCCAATCTTAAAATATAAAGAATCTGCCTATTGAAATGAACCATTTTATATTAGGATTTCCCTTCATTTAGAGAGGAATTCGCCCTTGCTAGTGCCTAGTGCAGAACAGAAAAAGAGGATTCAAATAGCCAACCTCAAAAGATTTGGAGGATAAGGGCTTTGTTGTTATAACTACCCAGCACAGCCTTTAGTGGAACTTTTGGGTAAAATAAGGTTTCTTTTTAAGCCGTAACTAACTTAAAAGAGGCATCTTCTTGAAAAATATTACCAAAATATGGTAAGATGAGGCAAGATCAAGGTTTAACCCCGATAGGATGGGTACATTGAGGCACTAATAAATGGGGTTGGCCCTTGACTTAATAAGGGGGTTCTCTTTTAAGTTATACGGTCCACGCCCCATATTGTGCTTCAACTCGGATTGCTCTTTTCTGAGTGGTCCACCTTCCCAACAGTTCCCAAAGCTACGTTCTGAAACTGCAATCTAACTTGATCAATCGCGTTTTGAAAACACAACTCCAATTTCTTTCGGACATGAAGTTATGTTTTCAGAACATGATTCTCTGTTGTATTTTGGTAACATTCTTCCAAACTGCTCTTTATTTTAAAAACCCTTTTTACAAAAAAATTATCAACTCTAATGTTACAGGGGTCTGCCTTACGTTGTGATTTGAAAAGCTTTTGAGGAAGGCCTTATTAGGTCTTGAAACGAAAGAAGAAAGAGTGTGGGATGAAAGTCCAGGCATTGCAATCAATATTTCTTAGACCACGGATATCATGATTTGAATAACTGGCCAACGGCGGAATGGTAAGCTTCCTCATTCAATTGCGCGGGTCAGCACTGATTTTGTATGTGATGCAACTATAATGCTCGAGAGACTTTAACTAACTACAAGGGTGGGTGAGCATTATTCGATTTTGGACGGAAAATCGAACCGAATAAGAGATTCAGTCCGGTTTTGGTTTTGAAAGTACTAAAATTCTTTATACGGTTTCAATTTTAGGTTTCAGTTTTGGTCAAAAACCAAAAATCGAATAAGAGTTATAAAATTATATAAATACCCTCAATTTTATGCATATTTTGTAATTAAAAATGTGTATACTTTGTAAACAACAATTCAATGTATGTGTTTTGAAGTCCAGCTTTAGTAATTTAACAACTAGTCCAACTTTGGGCACAATTTTGAACTACAATAAATGTGTGTATAAAAAATTATAATTTTTAATATAATTTAACCACGATTTCAACTTTGGACCGAACACATTAAACTATAGAAATAGCCACCGAACAAACTGAATAAAGTGAATTGATTATTCGGTTCGGTTTCGGTTTTGGCAAATTTCGGTTCAGGTTCGGTTTTGGATATTTAGAATTTCGGTTTATTCGGTTTTGACAATTTCGGTTTGGTTGAAACCGAATAAACCGAATGCTCGCCCTTAACTACAAGTCAACTTATGAATTTTGAGTTGATTTAGATGTTAATACAGTCGTAGCTAAGTTAACATGCTATGATCCTTTGGAGATCATGTCGTAAACTAATCCACATTACCAAATAACACAAACTCCTCCAGCTGATCAATCACGCAATTGCACATCAAAAAAACACAACAACAAGGTTCTCAAAACACAATACCTATACCTAGAACTCAACAATTAGTCCCATAAACCCATCGAATTCTTTCCCGAATGGGGAGTTTCTGACAACCAGAGCTCCAGATTTCGAATTGGAACTAAACGTCTCTAACAAAATTAGATCACAGCGATCGATAGATCGCAATAGTTCTCGATCGGAACAAAACCCTAAAAGAAGTAAGAGATCGAGACTCGTACCTCGATTTGAAGCTGAGGTGAAGGGAGATCTCTTCTTCTTTGTTCTGGGGAGTGGGAGTTGGTGTTTAAAAAGAGAGAGAGCAGCAGTACCAGTTGAATTGGACATGGAGAGGACGGAGGGACGCGTGGTCTCAGCCGTACAGCTGGACACTATTAATCGTGCGAGTATGATTTGGACACGTGTCGAGAGAATGATACGGTTGGAGGGTTCCAGGGTTCCGTCTCCGTATAGTGGGGTGTCCTGGATCCGGGGAATTTGAGTGTGTGTGTGTGTGTGTGTGTGTGTGTGTGTGTGTGTGTGTGTGTGTGTGGGGGGGGGGGTGTCTGGCTTTTGATTGGTCATTGGAGTCCGCGAGAAAAAGGTTCCGGCTGGTTGACGATGGAATATAGGACACTTTTTTGGAGGCTTTTGGGACACTATGGGATCTATAACTCTTTGAAAGTGTGAAAGTGGTACTTACAGCAAGTTGAGTTTTCGTTGACTTGCGACAAGTGGCACTTTCCAAAATGTGTTTGGATGGAGTAATTTTTGTCTGCTGCGAGTGAAAGAAAAATTGGTTTGGTGTTTGGATGATTGTTGTAAGTGAAAAAAAGTAGTTCGGTTGTTTGGATATTTGAAAGTGGAAGTTTTTTGGAGATGTAGTAAACCTAGGTATGCTTACCCCCCAAACTACTATTATTCGTTATTATTTTGTATTAAGGAGGAAATTAAGAAGTTATTATTATTATTATTATTATTATTATTATTATTATTATTATTAATTAATTAATTAATTAATTACTTTTTAAAAATTAAATAATAATTAATATATACATATTTTCAGATTCTTGTTTTTAAATAATAATTAATATATACGAAAACTATTAATCATATTAATTACTAAAAACTATTAGTTAAACATATCATTATATTATTTGTTAACCAATAATTAAATTAATTACCAATAATTAAATTAATTACCATAATAATAATAAAGCAAATTAAACTAAATTAATAAATTAAACAAATTGAACATTTATATTAGTCAAATAAAACAAATTAAACTAAACTAAATGAATATATATCTCTTTGTTTATCCTTTGTAAAATAAAGTAAAAAATAAACAAAATATCTTAACATATTGATTAAACAAATTAATTAATAAAACTATCACACAGCTATATGTTAGAGACCACCGCCACTACCATCACCCATCTTCTCTTTCCTCTTTACTTTCCTTTCATTTCCTCTCCACTCTTCCCTTTCCTCACCACCATCACCACAAGACCA
This sequence comes from Iris pallida, assembly GCA_029216955.1. Classification (NCBI taxonomy): domain Eukaryota; kingdom Viridiplantae; phylum Streptophyta; class Magnoliopsida; order Asparagales; family Iridaceae; genus Iris; species Iris pallida. Next base: position 5,737,774 of record JANAVB010001800.1, read on the forward strand.
CCGCCACCACCATCACCCCTCTTCACCGCCACCGCCACTGCAGCTGCCCTTCATCGCCACCGTCGTCGTTCTTCTTCCCCTCTCTCTGGATCTGGAAGGAGGGGGCCCCGCGCCCACCATGCGCCACTGCGGTCCGGCCACCACGGCCACCACTGCACCACCGCGGCCTGGGCCACCACGGCCACCGCGGCCCGGGCCACCACGGCCACCGCCGTCCATTATACTCTTCTTCTTCCCCTCTCTCTCCCCCCCCCATACACTTCTTCTTCCCCTCCACTTGCAGTCCACCTCCCTCACTTTTGTGATGCAAGTGGAGATGAGAAAAACTAGGGGGGACAGGAACTCAATGTGTCAGAAAATTTTTACTTGCTGCAGCACTTGCAAGCCGAACCAAACACAGGAACAACTCCCACTTCCGTCCACTTGCAGCAAAAACACCCACCTCCCGACCACCTTCTGCCTACCAAACAGCCGCTAATTGTTACGATCCAATAAGCCCACTTTAATCATTTTGGAATACTAAGCATTAAGTCCCTATTTTGAGTAGTAGTGAATTGAATTATTTAGATTTTTTTGTTTGGTTTTGTAGGAAAATGAATGGGAAAAAATATTTGATTGGTTATTAAAAAAAAGTCTGGACAAGAAGTGAAAATGAATTTTGTGAGAGAGAAAGAGAGGTTGTGGGAGGCAGAGGGGAGGAAAGGAGACGGAGATAAAGAGACCGTGTGGAGAGAGGGGAAACGAAAAAAAGGATTATTTAGTTATATGGTCTCCTATAATATTTAATATTAGAGTTTATGTCTTCATATTCTCTAATCTTAGATTTCAGGTCTCCATTAACACTGTTCACTGTCCAAAATTAGTCTAAATTGAGATCTGAACTCTAACATTGGACAGTATGGGACCTAAACCCTAATATTAAATATTATATAAAACCATGTAACTAAATAACCCCTAAATTATTTGTACAATAAATGTCTTACAAATATATGTACATACAATAAATATCTTACAAATATATATTTGTAAAATAAATGTCTGTAATAAAATGATCTTAAAGTTGTTGCCATAAAAAATAAATAATAAAATGTTTGTACCTAACGTCCAAGCATTTTTTTTGAAATAAATACACTGACCTCCCTATGTTTTATGAGTAATACAGGGATTATTCCTATTTTGAAAATAACTACACTGACCACCCTCATCTATATAATTTTAATAAAACATAAGGGTGGTCAATGTTATAAGTTTCTATAAAAAAATATAAAATACATGGATTGTCCGTTTAATTAGTTTCAAAGTATGAATAGTTTCTATAATAAGTATAAAATATAGGGAAAGTTAACATAAATTGCTCCCTTTTTGAAATAAAAATGATCTATCTCAGCCCAAAGTCCAAGTCCAAGCCCAAGATCTTTTTTAAATAAAAATGGTCCATACATGAGCCCAAACTCCAACTTATTTTTATAAAAAATAAACCGGGTCTACCCGGACCGGCCCGGACCCAATCCGCAAAAACCCGACCAACAAATATCCGGATCCTGGACGGGACTGAATTTGAGTTTTGGTTTAATTGGCCCAGCCCGTCCTCCGTCTCAGCTGGCCCGTCCGACCCAGATCCGGTCAAATACGATAAAAAATTGGGCCCTAGCCGGCCCGGCCCGGCCCGGCCCGGCCCGGCCCGGCCCGATAGACACCCTGATACTAAGATATTGTGTGAGCCAGGGATAGGGCTGGTCCCATGTTCCCAAATTCTTTCGTAGTCACTTTATGTACCTATTTTGGAGTAAACTAGCTAAGGTTGCCCACCTATACGAAGCATTTTGTACTTAAATCAAACTTGCTAATTAAAACTTCCATTAGTTGATGATACAATATCCTTCAACTCCATTCACCATGTTATTAAAGCAATTACTTCCAACATTTTCCAGTGTTATTTTCCTAATTTTTCCATCCTCTTTTTGATGAACTCACGAAATGCTTGTAGGTTAGGTTACAAAATAGTTCTTTAGCCTAGAATTCTGACAAATCAAAATAGTAAAATGTAAAAAAAAATGTCCATCAATAGCTATTTAACTCAATCGTAACCAATATATCTTCTATTATATAATGAGGCTTCAAAACCGTTCAAAAGTGAGTCGTCTAAGCCGTATGTATATCATGGTTCATTTTATTTTAAAAAAATTATGTAAAAAATATTAGAATGTAATTATCAAATTAATAAAATATTAGAATGTATTATTATACCATTAGACGGACTCATTATTCATCACATTATAATAAGCCGGATCCTACTGAATAATTTCTCCATCATGACCTCTATAATCTCGGCAGTCTCTGAATTCTTCTCAACCTCCACACCCTTCATATCCAAATTTACCATCTCAAAAAGTTTAAAATATCTAGGCTGGAAAGGATTTTGAGATGAAATGGAAAATTTTGGAGGACCGTTAGATCAAAATGGTAACTATGATGAAATGGAAAATTTTGGAGGACCGTTAGATCAAAAGCCATAACGAAATACACCACACATCGTTGCGCATGTTATAGATACGTTTTGAATATCTTTTCGTTCTTTTCATTAAATCCTCTCTCTCTCCCTCCTCTGTAAAATTTTTTTAGAAAGTCTGGCGACATTAGTGATGGCGCCGGGGGGGGGGGGGAGGGAGCTTGGCGCCATCACAAATGTAGCCAAGGTCGCGTTATGTGTGCGTCGACATCTCTAATGTCGTATCGTCCTCTCTTTCGTTATTTCTCTAAAGTTACCCCCTTTTGCGTAAATACACTAAAGTTTATCTCCCTGTGTAAAAAAAAATCGTAAAAAAAATTTGAGTTACATCCCACTTGTTTTATCATAATTCAAGGTGTACACTGTACCCCACTTGAAATAAATATTTTAAATGTATCTCACTTGTTTCACCATAATGCATCAAAATTTTTACTTTTAATAAAAACAATCAATGACTAACAGTAAACTCATTTGACCCCCATGTGGACACTTTTGAGACAAAAATACTCGCAATGGATTGTTCCTACTTGGTATCTATCTGTGCGCATTTGAGTGTGCAGGTACCTGGGGCACAAAAAAAAATTGGTCTCAAAAGTGTCCACGTAGTAGGGTCAAAGAGTTGACCGTTAGGTTGAAAGTGGAGGGATTTCAATATTATGGTAAAACAAATTGGATGCAACACAAAATTTCTCTTTCAAGTGGGATGCACTTTGAATTATGGTAAAATAAGTAAGATGCAACTCAAAAATTCTCTTTAAAAATGGCTAATTAGAATTTTGACCTTGAATTTTATATCAGCTTAGAGTTTAAGCCACTGACTTATCCAATTAGAAAGTTTAGACCTTGTATTTTAATTATTTGTTTAATTTTTTTTCATTGTACTCCCTTTCCATGCTTAACAGTGAAACCTTCATATATAGACTAGGGAGGGTACAGTAAGAAAAAAAACAAAAAACAAAATCTAGGGTCTAAAATTTCAAAGACACCACTCCACGCTAACCTGTGTGCTATCGCTTCCATGCTCGCTCACTGAAACTCTTGCGCTAGATTACGCTTCGCTTAACTCTCGGGATGGAATGGAAAGATCTCGTAGTTCCATGTCTGGTATTGAAAGAAGAAAGCACGCGCAATAAGACTGCCAGTGACTCCCACTGGCACATATTGACAGATCGGTGAAACCGAAAGAAAAAATGACTGATCAAGCAAACCCCGCTTCGCTGCTCTTGTCTCTGTCACCAGCTTTTCAGATCTCTATTGCCATGAAGGAACATCTCTACCTTGACCTTAGCACGAGAGCGGCATATCGCTGGTCAAAGACCTTTGGTCCCTGTCCGTTGACGGAAAAGAGAAACAAAGATTGGGCTTGTGAAAGGATTGTGCCCTACTCTTTGCTGATGACTGTAGCTCAAAACAAGTTTCTCTTTTGACCTTACTCTTGCGGTTGATGAAGCCCCTGGGTAGAACCATTCTTTTCATTCGGGACAGTCTGGACAACTCGACTCCAATAGGGGACCCACTCGTCAAAGAACCCGTATTGTGTATGCCACTTCCTTAGATAGATGCAAGGTCAGACTCTTTTGAGGAGTTGATGAACCGGATCAGGGACTGACGTCGAACCATAAGGGGCAATGACAGCAGCAGAATCGGAAAACGCATCGCGCCACACGCGCAGCCTCGGCAGCCACACAACTTACACATCACAGGCAGCATACAAGCAAGGAGCATCGCCACTAAACAACCAAGTGTAGTACAAGGCGGAAGGAAGACACACACACAGGAAAGCAGGAGCCAACCGCAGCGCGTCTCAGTGTCTTGTTTGCCGCTCTTCTTCTTTACTTGAAGCGCAGACACTCGTTAATATACGCTTTTTTGTTATGAAGAGGGTCTGTGTGCGGATTTGAGTCCAAAAGGCTTCGTCACGCAGGTAGAGTTTGACAGCGGCCTCCGTCGCGATGTGTTCGGGACTTGCCTTGGTCCAGGCCATAGGTAGATCAGACTACTCGAGCAAAGCTAGGCCTGGTTAAGTTCCAGGTTGGAACATCTGACTTTAAGAAAGTGTCTACAGTGCTGGAGAGAACTTGCAGGTAAGATGGAATGAAAAACATAAAATATGGGTTTATGAATCTCACCCATACAGTAGCTAAACTTGAATCCTTCTTGGGACTGAAATCTGGTGACCATCTGAACACTTTAAAGAGAGAATTGTCGAGATTGTGAGGGCCATAGGAGAGACCAGTAACCATATCCTCCTGGGATATGAGATGGAGAAGAACATGCCTTGGGTCAAGGATTCCTACTGAGTAGGGTTTGGTGAGTCCCCAGTGGGAGATGAATTCTCTGATTCGAGGAAGTTGTGGGTTCCCAGAGGAAAACTTGATAATTAGAGTGGTGTTGAAGAGATTAGCAGCTTGTTGAACTTCCAAGGATGTGAAAGACAGAGCTGGGCAACCTTCATGTCTCCTAGTTTGCTTTGGATTGAGAGGAATGTCCTTCATGAAAGGAGGTTGCATGGAACTAGAGGATGTAGCCAGAGCTGGGTTGAGTACAGCAACATAAGAGGTCTTGGGAGCTGGTGGAGCAGTAGATGTAGGGGGAGCAGTGGTCTGTGTGGTGGAAGAGAGTGGTAGGAAGTCGGATGAGGATGTTGTGTGGTCTTTCCTCACAGATGGACACTGGAGCCAGAGCCCTCGATTCGCTCATTTCAACGAAGCGAAGTCAGTTCTTCGCTATTGCAAAGGGGTAACAACCTCTCCTTCTTATGTTGTTTGTTTTGAGAGAACTGGGAAATGCCAGGCAAAGCCTTTGGTTATATCATGACTCAAATTAAGTTAGTATAAAATTAAGGATCTAAACTCTAATTAGCCCTTAAAAAATGTTAAACCCATGTCAACGTACTCTCTTTTTTAGAATTTCCCTTTCCTAAATGTGAAGGTTAAAACGTTCATGTTTTTTCTTTTCATTGTTTGTACGTGTTCTGTTGCCTTTTGAAAGAAATCACGTGGAGGTGAGACTTGTGAATAGGAATTTTTTTTACAGTACAACCTTGCATACTACGATTTTAATTACGGTTAAAATTAAGGTACACGTGTTCGGACCTGATTTGGCCCAAAATTTATTGCCTATGTTAGCAGAGGAGGGTGACATCATCAAATTTGGTCCAACCAATCAGGGGTCAGACACGTGGTAAATTATTTTTCGGTTTCGGTTCAGCGAACGGACTGAGAAATATATTTTTTTATCACATTTCAAAAAATTGAAGATATTTCCAAGAACGTTACATAGAAATGGTTGCAACCAAAATTACAGATGTGACACAACCGACACATACACTAAGTATGAATTATGTTATTGGTATCTCAAAAAAATTCTGCCAAATGATCTCTTCTGATGTGGTAGTTGACGTGACAACTAATATGGCAGATGACATTACAAATTTTAAAATTAAAATTAAAATTAAAATTAATGTTAATATTAATATTAACATTATTTTTTTGGATAATTAATTTTTTTGGATAAAATTTGTCATATTAGATGTCACATAATACTATTTAACATATTATGTCAGTGTCACATAAGAATAAATGATTTAGAGGAACATTTTAGAGATACGAATAGTATTACTCCATTGAGATACGTAGATGAGGTGCACTTTCTAAGCATGAAAATAACTGGATTAATGTTGGAAATCGGATACGCCCTTTTGCGCTCTCAGCTTTGAGCTTCATGCAGTTCCTCTTGATATTACCCCTTTCGCCACAGTGATAGCAGCCCTCCTTGCGGTCCACAATCGTAATATTCTGAGAACTCCCCCTGCCCTCGTCTGTGAATTAGGTCTTTCCTTTCCGTAGGAAGTCACCAGAGCGGACTCCTGCGACGATTCCATTTGTTTGCGTCGGACCTCCTCATTCAACAAGCTACTTTTGACTGCCTCCATCGCGACAACTCCATCAGACACGGAGTTACTCACCGACACCACCGACGTCTTCCAGCTTTATGGCAGAGAACTCAAGAGCAGTAGGGCCTGAAGCTCATCATCAATCACCATCTTCATTGCAGACAGCTGATTGATGATACCCTGAACCTCGTTCAGATGTTGTGCCACTGGGACACCCTCCGTGTACTTCGAGTTGACGAGTTGGCGAATAAGAAATGCCTTGTTGCCAGCCGTCTTCCTTTCGTACATCGAATGCAGCTTCTTCCATAATGCTTTTGCTGAACTCTCCATGGACACGTGGTGAAACACCAAATCGTCCAACCATTGGCGGATGAATCCAACGGCCTTCCGATCCAGTCGTTTCCAGTCTTCAGTAGCTTTGTTCATTGGCTTTGCGTTGTCGCCCTCCAACGGACCATGCAAGTCCTTGCACCAGAGTAGATCCTCCATCCTTGGCTTCCAAATCGTCCAGTTTCCCCATGTGAGGGTGATCATACGAGTGTTCATCTGCTTCGTAGACATGGTTGCCAGAACCTCCAAAGCTTTGATACCAAATGTTGGGAATCGGATACGCCCTCTTGCGCTCCAATACCGTCTCTGAGACGTTGTCGCAGCGAAAACTTAGGTCAACCCACCTGAAATAATCAACCCCCGTCTAACGGACACCAAGCACAGATAAAGACAAGTATATGGCGGTGACTACGTCACCTGGACAAATCTCAATCTCTATAACTTAGATAAAATTACAAGATTGACAAAAACTAATGTTGAACCCTTTGCCCTAATAGGTTCAACCCCCTCACCACACTCAAGAAGAAAAATAAAAAGATTATAATTGAAATCGCTCACCAACCCATAGCAATCTCCCTAACCGAAGTTGACGACCCCTCGATTAGATCTATTCTTCCTTCTGTTTTGGATGGCGAAGTCCTAAGAGCAAAGTGCGAAACTTTCTCTTAGATTTTATGTGGACGAGCACATAGAATCTCCACTTTTGTGCTGTGCTTTGTGCCTCCACCCTCACCCCATATATATAGGATGAGAAAAAAACTATTTTAGGTCATAATATGATTTCTTAAATATGAAATACTCAAATAAGAATCCTATTATATCTAAAATAGCCCAACACTAATTATGGACATCCAAATCAAATTAAATCAAATATTTAATCAGATTTGGACTCCATAAATATGCTATTACCAAATCCAGACTGGACTCCAACAATCTTTTCCTCCAGTCTGATGAGAGGGTGTTGACCCTATGGCTCCTCAACTGGACTCCATGCCTGTCGTCATGCGACAGAGTTCCTGCTCCCCCATGCCACTGATCTTCGATCCTTCGAGCTGCTTTGCATCTTCCTTCGCCTCCAGCTCCTCGACCGTCACGTCGACGCTAGCTGCCATACGTAGCACCTCTTGCACTACTGGGATCCTGCCGATATCAATGACACGATCAAGACCGAAGTCTCTGACGATCAGTCTCACCGTAAGTCTCGGCTGCCTGTCCCCGACTTCTATCTTCCACCGGAAAGTGTTAACGTTCTGACGAGCTTCTTCATCCTTGGCTGGCCCAACCAAGCAGATGGTACGGTCCTCCTGAGATTCGAACTCCTGAACCTGTCCACCTTCGTGTCTGAACTTGAAGCTCCCCCATACACATGACAAAAGGGGTCATATCAAGAGGAACTGCATGAATCTCAAAGCTGAGAAGGCAAAAGGCAAGGACGATCAGGAGGATCTCACAGCAATGAGAGATATCATCATCGCAACAACCGATACAGAGGAACCTTATGGCATGTGTCATGACGATGACTGGGTCATGGATATGGGGGCATCGTATCACGCCACTCCACATAGGAGGATCTTTACGTCACACCGTGGTGACAGGTTTGGACGTGTGAAGATGGGCGACAAGGAGACAACTGCAGTTGTAGGCATCGGTAATGTGCACTTGACAACGGAGCTCGGTGATAAGCTCATTCTCAAGGGTGTGTGACATGTACCGAGTTTGCGCTACAACTTGATTTCGGTAGAGAGGCTGGCAGATGATGGCCGTCGTAGTCTGTTTGGGGACATAGGTTGGATGCTTGCGAAGGGTTTCCAACAGCTGGCTCGGGGAGATTTATGTTGTGGCATGTACAGGCTCAAGCCGCTGAGCTGTACAGATAGGCCACAGACACCGAATGGAGGCTCGAGGGGTGCTCGACAGGAGGTGGATCGTCGAGAACTTGCTGAGGAGGGGCTTCTAGGTGCTTTGAGGGATACGGAGGATTCGGTTCATCGAGACAAAGCGAAGGATGATGGTGAGTCAAAGATTGAGGGTCAGTCTGTCGGTCCCATGACAGCTGGTCGGTCTCCAGGTGGGGGTTACTCTACGGATCCAATTTTGGCGACGGGTGGTTTGCCAAAGCTTTACGGAGCAACATCGGTTTCAGCAGTTCGAAGCCAGAAAGAAGATCAAGGTATGCAGCAAACTCAATCTGAGGCGGGAGCATCATCATTCACACATTTTAGGGGGAGCTGTTGTAGTGCCCCGTCCCTACATCGTATCCTATTTCCGTCCACGGGGTGCGCGAGAAAGGAACACTGTCGCTATCGATTAGGTCGGGATCGATAGTTCGGAATCGGTCGAGTCGATCGAACGAAAACGGTTGAATTAAGATCCATTCCACGTTATGGAATGGCTTCTTCGGAACCAAGTCCCATATTCAGCGGGTTGCGCCTCAAGGATTGGCTCTGCGGCTGAGTCGGAAGAGACCTCCCGTTGCTCTGGTTTTCATGCCGCACTTGATTTGGCTTTGGCTTTGGTTTTCGTAAATACATTTTTTGTGAATATTTTGGATGGGTTTTCCTGACTTGCGTTTTTGAGCTTCGCATTCATATCGAAATTCCTTGAATTACACAGTGTTCTAATCAGTTGCTTATGCGATTGCAGGTGATCGTGTAGGCGACGTCAGTGCAGCCAACCAGTCGCTCGCTTGAAGCAAGTCTAAGGCGAGTGGTTGACCTTCTTTGCCTCGTCTCTCTATTTCAAAATCAATTGAAGTTAATGAATGCTTGTCATAATAGTGTAGAATAAAAGAAATTGTGGTACGATTCTTCATAAAATACTTGCTATCAAACTGCCGGTATTAAAAATGGAAAACATGCTTCCTTATGCAATTCCACTTAGCCTATGCAAAATAATGAATGAATCGATTAACGTTTATCACAACGATATGGCTAAGTGAGTAAATCGACTAAGTTCAAAAGAAAGGCTAAGTTTCACACATAAAAGAGAAAGGATAAGGTTCTAGAAAAGAGATAACATATTTTAAGACTCTGCAAAACGGTCATTGGATAACTTGTCGACAAGGTGTGTTTGCAAAAGCAAAAGTCTTTATTTCACAAACTTTGTAAGAAGATTACAATTGAATTCTGGAAAAGTACAACTATAGGAATCCGATCTGAAGACGATCGCTTTATCCCTTGGACGATGTGAACTTTGAAGACGATAGCCTCTGAAGAATGCAGCAGCACTTGGGCAAGAACTCCTGATCTCTGATGATAATAATGATCTGATGCCCTTAATGAAGGACTTGAAACTCTATTTATAGAGTTCTAGAAATAACTAATTTGTAGTTATTCTGGATTGTGCATGATGAACTGCGCTGGCGACAGACTGCGTAGACTGCAAACTGCGCTGGCCTATTGGGCAGTTGCTCGATCGTGGGCTAACTGTATTCAGACGCGTGGCATTGTTTGATTGAAATGCGCTTGGTCGTGTATAAGCGGTTGCCACGTGGCGAGCAATTGATGGCATGTAATCCACGTAATAAATGTTAGTTATTGGATGAATTGCGCTAACTGAATAGCGCTAGCATCAGACTGCGCTTCCTTCTAATCACTGGACAGCGCTAGGATTTAGACTTGGTCAAACTGCGCTACGGTTGGACTGATAGACTGCGCTAAAGTGGTACAGCTGTTCTCGAGCGCTGTGCTGCACAAGAAACGAACGAACTCCTTATTTTTTGGGCTGTCAGGCTGTCAGAAGATCCGATCTTTGTCAGGTAATGATGGCATTGCCACGTCAGCGTAGCGCACTCTGGTGGTAGCGCAGTTCAGCTTGTGCGTTCGATTTGTAGCACAATCTGTTTCCTGCACAATCTATTTGACGGGTGCGCAATTGAGACTTCTCTGCCTATTTGCTAGATGCAACTTGATTTTTAGGACATACAAGACCCCCTTCAAAGTTTTCAAAATTTGAAAATATTCAAAGTTTCGAAATACTTTGAATTTCAAATTTAAAATCAAGTTGCGCAAGTTGCGCTTTGATTGCGCGTTTGGAGGAATTTTGTTCCATCTTTTGTGGCACAATTGGGGTTGACTGTTACACTTCTGAAACTATAAATAGTTTCATTTTTCTTTCTTTCAACCTTTACTTGCTTTCGAATTCCCCAGAGAGAAAAGCTCCTTCCCTACTCCGACTTCTCCTCCTTCCTCTCGTCGACGACAGAAATGGCGCCCAAGCGATCAGCTGCCGATAAGGAAAAGGCCCCCGCCGAACCCTCGACTCGTGTTGTGCCACGAGTATCTCGCCCTGAGACGGGTCATCATGCGCTTCAAGGTGAATGACGAACTGTGATCGAAACCCTTTTTAGGGTTTTTGATGTTCTGAACTTTGATGCCTCTATCTTTTTAGAGATTGATGGTTTTTTGTGCCACCCTGTTTAGGGTTTCGGTTGCATTCACAATAGTTTTTATTTTTATGAAAACTATACTTTTGCGCAATCGGTTGGAAAGCGTTGACAGAATGTTCGGCACAATCCATCGATTTGCACAAGTCGGTTGTGCCAGCGCAAACTGATGTCTTGCGCAAGTATGTTAGTACAACCTGACATCTTGCGCACGTTGGCTGTGCTGGCGCAATCTGATAACTTGCGCAAGTTGACCTGGCTAGCGCAATCTGATAGCTTGTTTCACACAGCACAAATTGATGATCTTTTGAAGAAACTTTTTGATTTTGCATATACTGATCTTTGCCTTCTTTATTGATGCAGTTAATGTTTTCCATAAAGAAATTCTCTTTATTTGTTGTGTTTCTGGAAAAATTACAACTGTAGGAATCCGATCTAGAAGACGATCGCTTTATCCCTTAGACTATGCGAAGAAGAAAAGCTCTCAAAATTTTGACAGTAGATATCAATGTATCTGTACAATGAATGAGAAAAAGAACTCTATTTATAGAGTCAAAAATAATAACTGAAAAGATAACTGTCTTCACAGCCTGTGCTTAGTTGAAAATCATGCAGGATTTAACATACGCAAGGCTGTGAGCAGTTACTGGACGTGACCTATAACTGTTGGACACATGGCAATCATGCATGAGTCGTGTGCAAGTTACAGGACACGCAGGCGAGAGATCAGTGGCATGGCTGCCACGTACTCCAATTTGATGAAATCTACGCAGACTTGTTGAAGACGAAATCCATGCGAACTCGGTGTAGAAAGCTTCAAAATCCACGCAAACTTGGGGCAGGAAGCTTCAGGATCCACGCAGACTTCGAGGCAAAGAACTCAAAAATCCACGCAAATTTGAGATAGAACTGCCAGCTGTCTTGATTCGACGTGTCTCGACTGACACAAAATCTCTGACAGTGATTGCTTTGTCAGTCGCATTAAATGACAAGAAACCCTTTTGGTACGCCAACTTGACGAAGGCTGAGTCTTGCTGAAGAAGATTTCGAAAATCATGCAATAGACGGCGATGATCTCTCGAAGTCTGTGCATACGTGGCATACGAAGAGACATTCTTCGACTGTTGTGCTGTCAGTCATAATTACTCTCTGACAAATGATGAGCTGTCTCCCCAGCGTGATTTGTTTATATTGTCTGGATCAACTGAGCGTGACTTTTGACTCTGTCTTGATCAACTCAGCGTGACTTTCATTTTTGAGGCCTACAAAACCCCCTTCAAAGTTTTCGAAAAATGATAAATTATTTCGAAATACTTTGAAAAATAGAGATGATAAAATGAAATTAGTCACGCTGAGATGACTCCAAAATGGGAGATTTACTCCGAGATGTTTAGATTGTTGGGATTCTGTGCTGTTAGGATCCCGTGCAAATCTCCAAATATCGAGGCAATAATGACTTGACCGTCATTTAGAATTCTTTATGAGCCTATAAATAAGCCATAGATTACTTCTTTCTTTCTTTACTTGCGTTTGAAAGAGAGAACCCACAGAAGAGAACTTCATCTTCCCCGACGAACTCCTTCCTCTCCGACTTCTTCTTCTACTTTTTCTGCAGCAATGGCTCCCAAAAAAGCTGATGTTCAGGCCAAGGGGAAAGCCCCTGCGACTTCGTCGCGTGCCACAACTGACAGACTTCCTCGACAAGAAGTCCCGCGAGCTCCTATGCATCGTAAGTGATGGAAGAACACAAACTGTCGAAGACGATGAAGATGAACTCTACATAGAATTTTTTTAGGATCTTAAGATATTAAACTTCAGAAATATATCCCCCCTCCTTAGGGCAAAGGATATTTAATAAAGTATGCCTCCTCTTTAGGGTCAGCCATACTTCACATCTTCGTGTTTACGAAGCTCTGTGTAAAGGAGCATGGTTCTCATGATTCTGTGTGACTTTTCACGTTGGCAGAAATGTCCATGTTGAAATAGTCACGCAGCTTTCAGGATGACGCTGCGTGATTTTTCACATGTTGACAGAGATGTCAATGTTGAATTATTCACGCAGGCTTCTGAGAGTCATCTTCTGGATAGATTAGTGGAAGAACTTTTCCATTTAAATGTGATTTTGGCAAATGATGCGTGACTTTCATCCTAATCTGTCTGAGCTTTGCGTGAATTAATCATCCACGTGAATAAATTACTCAGCATGTCACAGTAATATATCCATGTGGAGTCTGCATGACTTTTGAATTTTTCTTCAAATACTGTAATACACGCATAGACATAGGTATATCTGACTTTGTCTTCTTGTCATTTTCTGTAGTAAACATCCGAAGCGAAGAAGCAGATTTTGAAGGGTGCTTGAGTATTTCATTTAAGCATGATCTATCTCATATAACATTCCCTCATTTTGATCTTCCTGAAGCAAGACTATCACTGTTGGCTAATCAAGACCACACAACCTTACTTTGCTTGATGAATGGACAACCTTTCCAAAGTCTAGATCTGGTATCCCATAAGAAACCAGCATTCTTGTTCGGAGATGCTATAGCACAAAAATCTCAGCCAAAGGGCATTAGGGAGAAGGTGTGCTTCTGCTTTGAGGGGGATGTGAAACAACCCATGTATTGGCCAAAGGTTTCCCGGGGCTTGTCAATCATGAGACTTATGCATGCCAGCTATCCGAGAAAGATGTCTTGGTATTTGACTGAATATCAGTAGGCGAAAGCAAGCCGTATTATTTACAGGAAAGAGGGATTTTTCAGTGCCCCGGAGGATCATGTATCAGTGTTTCGGGGTCTGAAGCCTGGATGCATACCACCTGAAGACTCAGCCATATTAATGTCGTTTAGGATGCCCATTTTCATAAACGAATTCATGTCCAACAAGAATGCATTCTATCCGACCGATTCGACGCCAAGGATGAATGGTCTAATGAATCAGGAGAATGTGAGATGGAGGACTTTAGTCCACTGGGCTTTAGAGAAATTTGAAACTGAGCTGAAGAAGATAAATCTCTATTTTGCCGTCGTCAATTCATCCTACGGCTTCAAGCCAAACCCTTTTCTGTTCCTGGCTTTAGTTGAGAGATATAACTACAGGACGGGGACTTTTATGACTCCAAAAGGAGAGATGGGCTTCGCCCTTCACGAGATGGAATACATCTCACACCTGTCTTCAGGTTCGCTACCGTATAAGGAGTATGTTCCTACGACAGAGGAACTGAACTTTCTGTCAGAGAAGAACCCAGAGATGGTTCATCTATTTGAAGAGATGATGTGCCATTTTGGCACATGTACTCTATATTATAAGGGTTCCAAAGATGAAGCCGGTAACCACATACAGAAGTGGATGTCATACCTTTTCATGAATCGTGAAAAGGATGATAAGAAAATAAATGAGAAGAGGTGGTACCAGATTAGCAACTTGAAGCCTCTTTCTGAAAGTGAAATCACTTATCTGCTGGAGAAATATGATTGCAAAGATTTCACTATCACTGAAGACTGGTACGAGTTCAAAGCTGGAACCACTTTCAGCTCTTATGTGAGGCAGAGTAGCAAGAGTCTGTCGAGGAACGGTCATCTGGCCGGATTCCTATCCCTGTGGTTAAGAAGATTCATCGTTCCTGGCTCCAGCTCCTTGGACAGGATATACAGAGGCGTTATCTTTGCGGCGGTGTGCCTTGTGTATGGTTATAAGTTGGATTTATTATCGGCGATGACCTGTAGACTGAATGCAGGTCTTCGGAATTTTGTGACTACCATGCTGTCTGCTCAGAGGCTGATGACTGAAGAATTCCCAAGGATAGAGATGCCTTTCATATTTTTATATGGTTAGCTTCTCCTTCATCATGATGGTCTGATACCTCCAGGGGCAGGAGGGAGTAGCAGTCTTTTTCTGGAGAGGTATTCTGGAGAGACGTTCTGGAAGGTTCACACCCTCCCAGAATGCAGAAATGTCTTGAATCGAACATCATATTGGTCGATCCAATGTGTCCCTCCACCATCGGGTTATGAAAGTATGCCCTTAAATATGATGGACGGAGATATGGGAAACCGACTAGATGATGTAGCCTTCCAATGGTTACAGAGGATCCGACCCTCTCATCTGGTATATCGTCACGAAGAAATGGCATATCTGGAACCATATTTACCAAGCCGATTTGCCAGACAATTCGGGTATGACCAACTCCATGTTGGGAATGCCACTACTTGTTTATCTGCTCGCGGAGGACTCATTGACGGAGCTCGAGCTTAGAGATATTTTGTAGCTAGAGATACAAAGGTCGTATTCTCTATGCCTAATCCTTTGTCTAGCTCGGGGCCAAAGATGCTTTATACGTATGCATGTTTCTATGTGTCGTCGAGCACTTTCAGACCGAGTTTCAATCTGAAGACCTTTGTTGCAGAGGATGATCCAGCTCCATCGAAGAGGTCAAAGAAGAAAATTGTTATTCAGCACTTTCCTTCAGAACTCGAAGATGAGACAACAGAAGTTGAGCCTCCCTATGAATTATTCCAGGAAGGAAATTTTCCTGATGAGGTCCTTCCTCCTATATTTATATCTCTTTCTAAGAGGAAGAGAAGTGACGAATCTGAGACCATCTCCAAGAGGAGTACTAGGTCTCAAACATCCAAGAATAAGAAGAAAGGGGTCTCGGTGACTGCTACTTCATCTTTGGGCGGTATATCAGTTGATGAAGACGATGCCGCTGATAAGGATGAAGAGACTGATGAAGACGATGCTTCTTTGATAAGGAGGTCGAGAGGCAAATATGTTAAAAAGTCTGTCAGCAAAATTAAGGGCAATAAACTCCTAGAGACAATCATGAGTGGAGGAGCTTTGCCGAAAATCAATGAAGCAGCTTCTACTAAGAAGACCGAATCTGATGATATTCACCTTGCAACAGCTTCAACTGAACAGACTGAAGTAGAGTCTGTTCAAGCTCAGGAAACAACTGCTCCCACCACAAGTGGAGTAGCTATTGAACCCTCGGAGATGAGGATAATCCTATTTGAGCATGGGAGAGAAGGCGTCATTCAAGCACTGGATGACCAGATTGATTACTCTGAAGAAGCAACAGTTCCGGAAGAAGCTATCAAACAGCCAGAAGTTCCTGAATTTCAAGCTAAAGAAAACATTTCTTTGGCCAGAGGCGATGAAGACGTGCCGGCGTCTGAGCTATCAGCTGCTGATGATTTGTTAAAGAATGTTTGTCAAGATATCATTCTTCGACCCGATATTCCAGAGACAACTGAACCGGCAGCCAATACTGAGCTTGCTATCGTCATTGTTCCAGAGACTCATGAAGATGTAAATATCATTGATTCTGAATCAGAAGCTCATCCTGAAGACGAAGAAGAAGAAGAAGCTGAAGGAGGAGAAGACTGGCATGCTGACACTTCAACTCCTTATGATGCAGATAAAGTGAAGGGGAACAGAATGGATTTTAGCCCTGAACCTGTTCAATCACCAAACAATGCTGTAGCACCCAGTAATTCTGGAGCTGGAAGCAGCCATATAAAGCAAGTATCGGATACAATCATGGACCGGCTGCGAGAAGAAGCAAAACTCCCTCCACATACTGAATATGAACCTCAGCCAGGTAGAACTTTATTTCTGTTTCCGCTGTTTCTCTGCCTTTAAATGCTGATCATATTTTTCTTTAATTGTAGGAACAGCTGCAGCAATGAGCTCGACTCATGCTCCGCTTATCCAAGCTGATGCTGATGAAGGGAGTTCACACTTGCCAACTTCTCATGTCGTACATACTTCTGTTCCGAGGATAGAGAATATTCAAGCTTCTTCTTCCATGATGACAGCAACTCCTGGATTTGAGACTGGGCTAGCAAGAACCCTGGGAATGTATCCGGAGATCATTTATTCATATTTAGATACATATTCCAGACGATTCTTGAAGGATGAAGCTATGCACGAGATGAAGTATATCTCTCACGTGCCAATGGGGGATATCCCCTATGAAGAGTTTGTCCCGACAAACTATGAGTTGGACAAACTGCGCCAGGAGAATGTCGATATGGTAGCTGTCTTTGAAGAACTCCTCTCCCACTACA
This sequence comes from Iris pallida, assembly GCA_029216955.1. Classification (NCBI taxonomy): domain Eukaryota; kingdom Viridiplantae; phylum Streptophyta; class Magnoliopsida; order Asparagales; family Iridaceae; genus Iris; species Iris pallida. The sequence goes on from JANAVB010001800.1 coordinate 5,754,963, forward strand.
AGATTTGCTCTCTATATTACAAGAGTGGCACAACCGGCACCTGCTACTCCACCAAATGGTTGCCGTATCTTTTCCTCAACCATATCATTGAGAAGAAGACTAAAGAGCATGACAACTGCAATCTCAGTTTCTTCAGGCCACTTAGCAATAGTGAAGTGATAGAGCTGATGGAGACGCATGGTGATATGGATATCAAGATTGAGGATGATCTTCAATATCCTCCTTTTAAGAAAGACGACATCATTGAAAGCTACATGAGGATGGGCTACAGGCCCATGTCGAAGGAAGCCCAGCTGGCGGATTTTCTCACTTACTGGCTTCGATGATATGTCGTTCCCGGGGCCAGTGCAGTCGACCGCGTCCATCGTGGCGTACTATTTGCTGATGTCCGTCTGGTTTTTGGCTACCGGATGGATTTACTGTCAGTAATGACATGCAGGGTGAATGCCGGCCTCCGTCTCTTCGTTGATTCGATGATTCGGGGGAAAGGCGAGAAGGGAAGTTTTCCTCGGCTGGAACTGTAATACACCTATCTGTTTGGATGGCTGCTTTTACACCATCCTTCTTTGATGAATCCTAACATGGAGGTAGTGGACGATAGCTTTTTGAGAAGATTTTCGGGATGTAAGTGGATCTACACCACTTTAAGAGACTGCCGGCGAACTCTGAATCTCGGCAAAGGATGGAACTTTTATTGCGTTCCCCCTCCAGTTGGTTACGAGCATATGTCAACAAATCTCGTCGACTCCATAAGGATGCAACCGTTGGGCCATACAGCTTTTGACTGGCTGAGGACAATTCGGCCATCACACTTGGTGTACCGGTTCGAGGATGAATGTTATCTCGAGCCTTATCTTCCTAGCCGATTTGTACGCCAATTCGGTTATGACCAATTTCACGTAGGTAATGCTATAACATGCCTACAGGGAAAAGGTTTTTTAATTGATGGAGCCCAGGCCTGGGCATATTATAATGCCCGTGATACAAGGACGACGTTCTCAATGCCGTCAAGGAACGATCGTGGCCCTCGCATGCTGTATACCTACTTGATCTTTTACACTTCAGCAAATACTTTTGCTGAGAACTTCAATCTAGTAGACAGCTTTGCAACGGCGACTAGATTTAAAAAAGGAGCACCTATTATGGCGCTTCCTGGCAATGATGAAGAGCACGAGCCAGCTGATGCGCCTCTGGAAGCTTCGAGGGAAGCCAACTTCCCCGAAGAAGTCTACGAGCCGCTACGTGTCTCTCTGAAAGTTGTAAGATCTCCGATCAAGGAGAGAAAAAGGAAGACAGAAGAGACATCTTCTCCTGTCTTAAAGAAGAAGATCGCCGTGGACTCTTCAGAAAGAGTCACCACCCACTCGTAATCTCGGCAACAGGCCGAGTCGGTTCATAGAGAAGAGGCACCAACCCCTACTTCCATTCAAAGAAAACCACCCGCAGCAAACGTAGAGATTCCGGAAGAACCTCTACGCAGGAGAAAATTAGCTTTCAGAAAGAAAGTCACCACTCCCCCGAGATCTGCTCATACATCGGCCTTGATTAGTGCTGTCGCCGGGGTAATGATGGCTTCTCCGATACCTGCTCCCGAGCCCAGGCAGAAAACTTCCAGTGCAGAAAAAGGAGACCAGGTTACAGAGACAAGAGAGGAGACCGCAGAGATAAAGGATGGGGCTGCAGAAGCAAGAGAAGCAACTGTAGCTCCATCCCCAATCATTGAGTCAGGATCATCTATTGAAGTAGTACAATCTCCTACGCTTGCAACAAAAACTGCCCCCCTTCCAGCTACACCAAGATCTCGTAGGGCTGAAGAGGATCGATTGATGATCGAGGCCCTGGAGGACTGTGACTTCGGCTTCAATGATGATATAGATCCAGCCGACGCAAGTGATAGCGAGAAGGTACGAGAAGAGGGTGCAGATGATGAAAAAACATCTACAGAGGATGACAATCTGAATCTGGAAGAGGATGTCGATGCCCATGCATCCCAAGAACAGAACACTGTTAATGACATAGCGCCGGAGGAAGCTATTGTCACTGAACCAAGAGGTATTGGCTGATATTGATAATCTTCTTTTATAGATCAAATGACTGACATCTTAACTTTCATTCATGCAGAAATTCATCCTTCTCCAATTCCTCCAGTATGCACTGATATAGTACAGACAAAAACGGTAGCTAGTAGTAGCCGTCATTTATCAGGCGGCTCTGAAGCAGAAAACAGTCAGGCAGTGATGTCTGAAGCTACTTCTGCGAGGCTGCAGCCTATGTCAACAAGTGAAAAACCCAGCAATGGTAAGCTTACCCTTATTTTTTGATCTGGTTTGATAATCGCTAATGACAGCAAACTGATGATGTTTAATCGATTTCGCAGAGGAACATCTGGGAGGGGCAACTAGTTCCACTATGGCACCCTTGTCCAGAGAGACTTCAGTACATGTTCCAGAAGCCGAACTTCTGCCTTTACAGGCCTCTGCTACTTCAACTTCTATAGGAGTAGCCGTTACACCCAGTGCAGCGGCTACCAATAAATTTATAGTTGGTTCCTTCACCAACCTCTTCTTCACTTCCTTAGGACCCTTAGTAGAAAGGGTAATGGAAAGAGAGAATGTTGGTTTCATCACTGTTAGAACCCCAACTACTTATCTGATCGGTGCTATCCGAAGTCAGGGTGATGAAGCTCAAGCTGCCTATCTTGAACACATACTGGATGAGCTGGAGGCATCAATTAAGATTTACAAAGATCTTAATCGGGGGGAGGTAGAGCCCTTGGTAAATGCTAAGTTTGAAAAGATGACTCGAGAAGGCAAAGTTACGAAAGCCGATTTCAGGATTTTCTTGGACACTTTCGCTACAAAGTCTTCAGAGTATGATTCCCGGATGGAGATATTAGCATCTGCTGCTGGAGAGAAAGAAAAGAAGGTTGCTGAACTGAATGCAGAGTTTGTTCGACTTCAGGAAGAGTTGAGAATCGTTCAACTTGCTCTTGAGAAAGAGACTACACAACATCAAGCTGCAGTTCAGCAACTAGACATTCTGACTCATGAAAAGAATGAGTTTGTCACGTCTCATCAAGATGAAATCGCTCGCCGACTAGTGACCTTGCCAACATTTGACGATCAATCTGGAATGGAGGAAGCTAGAAGGCGGGTGCTGGATTCTCGTGAGGAACGACTTCAAACTTTGAAGCAGCAGATAGCCAATCTGATGACTCCACCGATTGAATGAATCTTTTGTACTTTCTCCTTTGTAATATGTCTTTTTGTAATGCCTTTTATTTTGATCAATAAAAGGACATTATTTTTGTGGCTCTATTATTTATTGCATATCCTATTACGGATATAAATAATAGCAATAGAAAATATATTCAGAGGTTCAGGACATGATATATTTCTTGATGTAGAAAATAATTATTATATCTGCTCAGAGGTAATGTGGACATGGAAGGATATAATTTTCTTTTTGAATATCATTATTTCGGTAGACAACTTAATCAGAGGTAACAAATATGTGACAAGTTGTTGATATGGATGAGCGGATGAATCGTCAAAATATGTGAACGAAATGAATCGTCGGGATGAACGAATGAACCGTCAAATGAATGGAATGAACGGGTGAACCGTCAGATGAATAGAATGAACGGGTGAACCATTAGATGAATGGAATGAACGGATGAACCGTCAGATGAATAGAATGAACGGGTGAACCGTCAAATGAATGGAATGAACGGGTGGACCGTCAAATGAATGGAATGAACGGGCGAACCGTCAGATAGATGTAATGAACGGATGAACCGTTGGATGAATGGTATGAACGGATGAACCGTCGGATGAATGAAATGAACGGGTGAACCGTTGGATGAATGGTATAAACGGGTGAACCGTCGGATGAATGAAATGAACGGGTGAACCATCAAATGAATAGAATGAACGGGCGAACCATCAGATAGATGTAATGAACGGACGAACCGTCGGATGTAATAAATATTCGTGAAAGATACGTCATTTCAGTTCACGACTGTTTCAAGAATCTCTGTCTATAAATAGGACATAAATTTAGATGGAATGATCATTTTCACTTTTCAACAGAAAAAATGTCGTCTGGAGATACATCCAAGAAGGCTGAGATTGTCCCGAAGGTTGAAGAAGGCACTGAGTAACGTCCAGCCCAACCAACCCATCCCAAGCAAACGGAGGCGGGTGAAGGTTCGTCTGCATCCAAACCACCGCGGGATATCTTGGACTTCTTGGTTGAGCCAGGGAAGACTGACGAGGAGGAAGCCATGAGGATGGCCGCTTGCGCATTTCTGGTGAAATCGAGCAAGGATGTCCTCGTCTCTTTTGCCGATTATGTTTTTGAAAAGGACGGTAGTGGTCCTCGTCCTGTCTTCAAGAAGGACGATAGTGATTCTCGTCCTTGATTTTGTGTAACATCATTTATGATGAAATAAAATCAAACTTTATTTATGAACTGTCTGATCATATTTACAAGAAATCCTTTTTACATTCATACATAGTACTTTTTGAGGAACTTGCCATTGATGGGCATCATTGCAACTCGACCGTCTAGCTCTGTGAGTTGATAGGCTCCATTTGAGAAGACTTTACTCACGATATAAGGCCCTTCCCACTTCGTATCGAACTTGCCTTTGCTCATGTGAGTCATAGTCATGGGACGTCTGACTGTAAGAACGAGTTCTCCTTTCTGAAAGGCTCTGACTTTAACTTTGCGGTTGAAAGTCTTCGAGATACAGGCTTGATAGAACTCTATGTGTTGTTGAGCCAATAGTCGTTTCTCGTCAAGCGCCTCTAGCTCTTGAAGTCGAAGAAGATCATTGTTCTCTGTCGTCAACTCATTGGCAATAGCAATCCTTAGAGATGGAATTTGAAGTTCTAAAGGCAGAACTGCTTCGCAACCGTACACCAGAGAAAAAGGTGTACAGTCTGTAGGGTTACGGACCGTAGTGTGGTAGGCCCATAGACATTCTCCAAGCTTTTCACTCCAATTTCGTTTGTTGGTAGACACAAACTTATTAAGGAGCTTGATAATAGTCTTGTTAAAGGCTTCAGCCGAGCCATTAGCAGCGGGATTGTAAGCCGTAGAGGCGATACTGTCAATCCGATGATCATCACAGAATCTGGTAAACTTTTGACTGATGAACTGAGGTCCATTGTCATGAATGATTCGTCGAGGTACACCAAACCTGTAGATAACATGATGTTTGACGAAGTTGATGACGCTGCTGGTTTTGACTTCAGCCAAAGGTATAGCTTCGGCCCACTTGGAGAAATAATCCGTTATGGCTAGTATAAACCGATGTCCTTTAGAAGAAAGAGGATTGATAGGACCTATAATATCCATGCCCCAAGCTTCAAAAGGCCAGGAAGCAGCAGTCGGATGAAGAAATTTCGACGGTTGATGAATAAAATTTGTATAGATTTGACAGGCTCGACATTTCCTAGCATATTTGATGGCGTCAGATACCATAGAAGGCCAATAATAACCCATTCGTCGGATACGATCTTGTAGCTTAGGGCCTGGTTGATGTGCTCTGCAAACACCATTATGAGCTTCACGCAATACTTGCTTCGCTTCATCACCAGCAAGACAGCGCAAGAGTAGGCCGTCATAAGTCCGTCGATAAAGAGTCTTGGTGGTCTGATTATAGTAGAACCGAAGAGATCGTCGACGAATACTCGTAGCCTCTTTAGGATCTTCAGGGAGTATATCATGAACCACAAAGTCAATGAAAGGAGCTCTCCAATCTTCATTGATAACATTGATTTCAGCAAAGTTACTGAATTCGATGTTACGATTGTTTTCCACGCAGAACAACTCTCTATTAGAAACAACAACCACTTGTTGTCTTTTAACAGGAATTGCTAAGACTGCTGCGAGATTAGCTAGAGCATCTGCCTCAGTGTTACAAGCTCGTCGAATATATTCAATGAAGAAAGCCTTGAACGATGTAGCCATGTAAGTCGCAGCTTCATGATAAGGCACTAGATCTTGATGGCGAACTTCGTATGTTCCTCTAACCTGATTGACAACCCGTTTAGAATAGCCATATACTTCAATATATTCGACCTCCAACTGTTTAGCTAATTGGAGTCCGATAAGCAAGGCATTGTATTCAGCCACATTGTTAGAGCATGACTGATCTAAGGAGTAGGCTCTTTGGATGGCTAATCCTTCTGGAGAGACTAGAACAATTCCAACTCCTGCGACAATGGTCCCATTGGGTCCAATCCGGGATGCTCCGTCAAAGAACAGACGCCAGGTAGGAAATTCTTCAATGATCATGTTTGATTCCAATATTTCATCTGGAATTTCATCATAAAGTTTAGATGTTTCTGGAACAGGATGAGCTGCTAAAAAGTCAGCCAGTGCTTGACCTTTGACGAACTTTTGCGAAACGTAAACCATGTCATATTGGGCTAGCAAAATGGCCCATATAGCCAGTTGAGAGTTGAGTGTGCTAGGCTTCTTCATCAGTACCCGAAGAGGATTAACTCGGGAAATGACGTGAATGGTTTGGCCAATGATATAATGCCGAGTCTTTTGAACAACGAACATAAGAGCTAAGCATTCTTTCTCAACCGGACTATAACGGTATTCAGCACCAATCATAGTACGACTAAGATAGTAGATGTCTTGTTCATGGCCTTCTTTGTTCTTCTGGGCAAGTAAAGCACCCAATGAATGATCCATAGCACGGACATACATTAAGAATAGTATGCCTGAAATTGGTGGCACCAAGACTGGTGGGTTCATGAGATATTGTTTTATATCGTCAAATGCTCGTTGACATTCTTCAGTCCAAATGAAAGATACACCCTTCTTCATTAACTGGGTAAATGGTCTGCAGCGTCCAGACAGATTTGAAATGAATCTCCTGATGTACGCAAGTCGACCTTGGAATCCTCGTAGCTCTTTTAGGTTGCGTGGAGGACGCATCTCTTGAATGGCTTTGATCTTCTGGGGATCTACGTGTATACCCTTAGAGGTAATGACGAAGCCGAGAAATTTACCACTAGAGACACCCAAGAATGACTTGGTGGGATTCATTTTAAGTTGATGTTGGCGCATTAGATTGAAGATAGTTCTTAAATCTTGGATGTGATCTTCCTTTAGACGACTCTTGACAGCAATATCGTCCACATAGCATTCGACAGTCTTACGAAGATGATCTCGAAAGATAGTACTCATAGCTCGTTGGTAAGTTACACCAGCGTTCTTGAGACCAAATGGCATCACTGTGTAGCAGTAGACTCCGCGAGGAGTACGAAAAGAAGTATGTTTTTCATCTTCAGGATTCATCCGAATCTGATTGTATCCAGAGAATCCATCCATGAAGGATATCCTTTCGAACCCGCAAGTGTTGTCGATCATGACGTCTGTGATAGGGAGAGGAAACTCATCTTTTGGACAGGCTTCATTAAGATCCCGGAAGTCGATGCAAACTCGAACTTTGCCATTTTTTTCAAGACTGGGACAACGTTGGCTACCCAATCTGGATGTTGTTCTTCTCGAATAAAGCCACAAGCTATAAGCTTTTTGACTTCATCATCAATCGCGTCCATCATTTCTGGCTTGAATCGCCTTTGATGCTGTTTAACTGGCTTTGTATTAGACAAAATATTCAGTTTATGAGTAGCAATTTTGGGATCTAAACCTGTCACGACCCGCATCCATTTTTTTTAAACGGATACGAGACGTGTCCAAGCCAGCCTACGCCGTAGAGTCGGCGGTAGAACGCTGTCACGGCCATGAAGATCAAAATCACAAACAATGCTCATTCACATAATTAATTTAACTTACAATGAACACAAGTTTTACATTTGTAGAACAATATAAACTTGTACAAATAAATGAATGACTACAACTCAACTATCTAGCTAGTCTCTAGGCTTTTGTCTGCAAGTATTCCCGTCACTCCCCAAGCTAAGTGAATCCACGGCTAACCTGAAAATGTTGGTTTCCAGTCAGGAATGGAACGAGCACAATTCACTGAATGCAATTTTAAATAAAGAAAATGACTATAAAACAAAGGTTAGACATCAATCATGAGTTTTGAAAATAAACAGTAAATACGGAAAACCAATAGCAATAAATAGACACACAACACTTTCCCCAACTGTTAGAAGTACCGTTGATATGTGATCAGTCTGGGCCACTGCACCGCATGGTCTACGATGTCTACTTGCAGAAAAGTAAGCACTGTCTACGATGTCTACTTGCAGAAAAGTAAGCACTGTCTACGATGTCTACTTGCAGAAAATAAGCACTGTCTACGATGTCTACTTGCAGAAAAGTAAGCACTGTCTACGATGTCTACTTGCAGAAAATAAGCACTGTCTACAATGTCTACTGTAGAAAATAAGCACTGTCTATAATTTCTACTGCAGAAAATAAGCACTGTCTACAATGTCTACTGCAGAAAATAAGCACTGTCTACGGTCGGATCACACATCCTTGGTACTTCTCATTCCCGACTCAATAATTTATAATAGAAAATAATCACATAACCAATGGCCAATCAATGAAATATAGTAAAGATCAATATCGAAATGCAAATAATAAACTGTACTCGCCTGTGGTCATGTGCTGGTGAAACCGATAGTCTGAACTACTCAATGTGCCACAATAGTCAAAACCCGTACAACAGTCTCCGAAAGCTGAAATAAACATTACCAATGTTTTTAGAATAGTCAAATTAGCTAGGATTGCCTATCCTTAAATCCAATTCTGGACACAGGGGCAAAACGGTAATTTTGGGTCAAAACGGTATCCGCCGTTGGACCCGCTTTGCACCGAAAAGCGTGCCAGAGTCAACGGTCTCTAAAGTCGTCAAACTACATGTCTACGGATCCAGTTTTCCGATACGAACCCAACCGTATGTCCAGAGTTGGATTCCGGCGGGCCGTGCACAAAATCGCCCCTTGAATGGAACCGCAGGGCCCGTAAAACGATGATTTTATCAACAGTCTCAGAATCGGACCAAACTTGGCATGTAGGACCAGAAAAACGATACGTCCTACTGGCACAAGTTTCATCTCGATCTGACGAACGTACACAAAGTAATTGAGAAATTTGCAAAGTGCACGATACGGTGAATTTCGACGGATACGCATCAAATTCGTCGCGCACACGCGACCAATTTGAATTCCGTCAAAGCCCACACGACCACGAAGCCGTTACGCAGCTTTCGATGCCTTCGATTTGCGACCACGTTGCCCGGTTTGGCGGGACCCACGTCGTGTGGATGAATTTTCTAATTTTTTGAAAACTGTTTTCATAGGTTTTTCTCGATTTTTAGAGTCGGATAATTCTACACCCACTTAATGAAATTGGAATATATAAAAGGGATTTACTGCCGTATATTTTGTCTAAGCACCTGTTCTTTTAGATTCTCCATTCGGTCGATGGATTGGCAATGAATTGCCTTCCAAGTTCGGGTTTGAATATCTAAAACTGTCCTGTTTCGGACAGTTTTTCGGGTAAGTTCGTATCGATCTTCTGGGCAATATATAGCGTATAAAATCGAATTTATAAAAGGTGTTGGAAGTGGTATAGGTTGTGATCATACCTGCGAAGACGGATCGAAAATCGATTAATCACGCGTTGAGGAATCAATTGACGAAGATGGGTTGCCGTGACTGCCATAGCTGCTGTACCACGCCTGTGCGCGCGTGTCCGTGCACGGCCCTGGCCGCCGGCGATGGCCTCGCCGCGGCGCGCGGAGGCTGGGGTAGGTCGCCCAGGGACTGATGTTGGCGCGACGCTAGGTGTTAGGGTTCTCGTAAATTTTCGATCTCTTCCTCTGTCGTTCGTATATATATATAAGGAAAAACTGGGTTCGGGTTGGGGAATGAATGGTTCAGCTGAACAGGGAAGGTTTTGGCGTGTGGGGAAAAGTCGGGTCGGGCCTCCTGTGCGGGCTGGCTGGAGAGCTGAATTTAAGGAAAAGGAAAAAGAATGGTTTTTATTTGCTATTCTTTCTATATATATATATTTATATATATATATATATATATATATATATATATATATATATATATATATATATATATATATATATATATATATATATATATCATATATATATCTATATACCACACACATATACCTATATATATATATATATATACGTATATATATATATATATATATATATATATATATATATATATATATATATATATATATATATATATATATATATAAAATATATATATATATATATATATATATATATTATATATATATATATATTTATATATATATATATATATATATATATATATATATATATAAAATATATATATATATATATATATATATATATATATATATATATATATATATATATATATATATATATATATATATATATATATATATATATATATATATATATACACTTACACACATATAATAAAATAATATCTATTTACGCACATATATTTATATTTATATATAAAACCACATATATTTATATATACACGTATAGGTATGCATACACTTATATATTTATATATATACACACACGCATATATGTAAAATTATATATACAACCCCATATACACCTATATATGTATAATATATATATATATGTATATACATTAATAAATTCTGAATATATATTTATGTCTATATAATAATAATAATAATAATAATATATATATATATATATATATATATATATATATATATATATATATATATATATATACATCATTTGTCTTAACAATAATAATACCAAATGTAGGAGAACAAAATACAGTAATTCGATGCTAGACGTACTTGAAATTGCAGGTATAGCTTAGATATCGCCAACTGCACCAGGGTAACTAAGAATGGTGTTCAACCTATTTCTAAAATAGAATATAAATTCAAAATAGTAAAATATATTATATATATAAAAATCATTTATCTATGGAATGCCTATTTGGACGATCAAAATTAATAAATGCAATATGTACGTCTACATGGACGTCTTAGGACTCACTATAAGCCTACACGGGCTTGGGCTCGGTTCGGGTCCAGTCCAGGCTGATTTGGTACAACCGGGTCTCCTAATATCAAATAATATTAATATAAAAAATTAAACTATTTATAATGGTCATGTCACCATTTAGCCTGGTTTTCCTAGTTAGGGCATCACTATGGCTTGGCCTTCCTTGGCATGGCTAATACACTGGTCAAAACACGTCACTGCACTATCCGTGCCATAATTTCTAATCACCTTGTACTCAATTCCTAACAATGACTAAAATCATCTACCGTAATAATAAACCAAATAATTATTTATAATAACCTAAAAGCACCATTTAAACAAAATAAATAAAAATAAAAATAAAAATATTTCAAAATTTCCGAGAAGGGGAGCTACAAATCTACCCACCTTAAAAATAATTTCGTCCTCGAAATTCTAACTCATAACCATGCCTAAAATTTAAAAATAAAAGTCAAGGAATAAATCACTATTACCACAACCTTCTCAAATTTTTAATTCCTCAAAAAAATAGTTTGTATTCTTTTCCTAGCCAAATAGCCGCCAGGACTTCTACCCACCTTTGGTCACACTACTCCTCACACTAAAATCTTAAAATCTTCTAACTGGTGCTAACAATTCTACCAACAAATATCTAGGCATATGGTATCTATAATCCTCTCGTATCTATCAGGCAACCCGAACTTAGCAAGTAATAATTTACACAAGTAGCTAAGAAATATTGGTGAATTCTAATATGTATGACCTTCGTCTATCTGCAATAGAGAGGACATGAAGATAAGGAAGAACAATCAAGAGCAATTATGAAGTTTCAAGAGCGGTAGAGGGTTTCCGATGATACAGATAATAAGAAAGTCTATGAACCACTGACCTATTTGCTAGATGGGCTACTATAGTCTAGTCACTTGCTAAATCGAATGCCTCTTCGTTTCCTAGAGGGCTCGCAAAACGTGTAATACAGAAGTTCCGTTCTCGTAATTAATCTAACCAAAGTTCCAGAACAAAATTTGGAAAATCAAGATGGTGATCTTTTCTGTGGTTATTTAAACATACGAGCAAGGGTACAAATGCAATACAAGATCATATCGCGACTCCCAGGTAGATGGAATGAGGGTGGAGAAGGACATCGCACTCTAAGGGTGGAGACTTCATAGTAGGTATAGGGGCCTATATCAATAGTTCGATTTATAGTCCAAATATGGTGGCACGTCCGGATGGGTTTTTACCGGGCCTTAATGGGTTTCCTATTTGGATATCACTCGTTGGTTGGAGGAACCTTGGGTCTCAATCTATATGGACTGAACAAGGTCTCAAGATAAACTATTTCTACTAGGTTAGGGTACTTTAGAATATGTTTCTATCCAAGGTGTTGAGTCGAGGTTGAGGCTCTAATGGAAGTCGGGAAGTGTATCGGTACTGTGGTAAGGGTTATAGCTAGTCCTTTTTACCTGCAAGTCATGCCATGAAAATAGAGCACAAGGGAACGTGTTTGAGGAGAACATGATATACCTAGATGAAGGTGGACTCGTCTAGATCTTGCTTATGAAATTTGTGGAAAGGTGATCGCTGGTCTCGTGCTCCGAATATTAATGGCACAGCCGGGGCACAAAATGATCTAAATGGACAGTGGGAGTCCATGGGGCACTAATTATCATAGAAATTACTCTAATCAATCGGTAATCCTCGCATACCCCAAATTTTTTAGGAGGCATACGGTCTACCCACCTTAGAAGCTAGGATATGGTTTTTGGAATAATAAGGTTACAAGGATTCCAAAGTCCGGATATTGTACCTCGCCTCTTGTTAATAGAGAATAAGGCATGGCGTAACGGGGCACGGTAGATATAAGTTAAGTCGAGGGTCGTTCCTTAATAAATGGAAAATGAGGGTGTACACTGACACATGGTCGCTAAAATAGAATGATCTACTCGTCCATGGTATACAAGAGTTATCGACGGGGTAACCCACTCTAAGGCAAAAAGATTTCTAACAACTGAGTCGTAAATTTCTATTTGTGTCAACCTGCCAGAATATCGTCACAAGAGTTGTAGTGATCGTGTATTACTGTTGACAACTGGTAGATCATAATATGACAGGGTATTTAAGCTATGGTATTGGCTAAGCTAGTGACTGTGGTGTTCCAACACTAGTTAGGTCTTAATAATAAAATTTACATAACTAGAGTAATATTTGTTGGAACATAATCTCGGGATGAGTGTCACGGTAAATGATTACCCTATTATCCACTCATCTCATGTCTAACTGTGGGCTTCGGTCGAGGAAGGGTTGGTTCAAGGCTTAAGGGTTACTAGTTAAGGCAAGCTTCCAGCAAATAATTTGAGACTCACAACATTTGGTTTTTTGAGAATAGATAGTCTCCTAGGTTGGCGTTCTGACTAAGGATAAAACCCTAATCATTCTCAAATTCAGATGGCTCGAAGGTCTCAATAGTAGTTTGAGGGTTGATGGGAGAACGAGTAACTCAATCACATGACTGGCCGATGGTAGCTACACTTGTGCCTACCATTATCATAGCCATGAGAATACTCTGTATCTCTCTACCATCACGAGCTTTCGTCTTTCCAAATCGGGAAAAGACAAAAACAATAAAGAATTCAAGGGAGATGTTACTGAATACAATTTTGTGATTCAAGGACGAACATATAATTCAAGAGGAATTGTCAATGCAGTCGCGGATGAAATCCTAGATACCTATATATCTCCATCCACGTAGTGTAATTAAACGAAGAGCGAACCAAATGTATCATGGTTGATCAGACCATAATACACTGATTCTGATTAGACGATAAGTTAGCAGGCGTCCCCACTAAACATATGTCTTGAATCAAGCTCGAGAACAGAGTGAGCTTGCAAAACTAGGCTGTAGTAGCAGCATTGGTCAAGATAGTCAAAATACAAGTATGCGAGATTTTTGAAAGAATGCACAAATAGTTCGAGTTTTGCGAGAATCAAACCTTACCCGGTGTTCTAGCTTATACGGTCTTCCTACTATCTTCTTATCCACAGGACTTGGTCGACTAATAGGTTATGGACATTCTAAATTCTATATTCTAGGTAAACCTATTAGTGTTAGTCAATTACCTCGTCAATAGATCACAAGGACCACGGAATGCTAGATCGGGAGACACGCTACCCAATCTCACAGAACTTCTACTACTATTGGCTTTGGATCTTATAGAACATACTGGCACTGTCCTATCCTCTATGGTATCCCAAACTTGAAATCATGTTTGAAGTCATTTCACCGCGGATTACGTCTCGCCCATATACTCTGGCTGTGGTAAACCCTTGGTTTCGTAACTCAACATGATACAAAATCGAACACTTCTTAACTCTATCCAAGATTGGCTCAAGGGTATCTACGATCAAGAGAGGACCACTAGCCATAGTTTTGGCAATATCCTATCACCTATATTTCTTAAACTAATTTCAACTCTAGGGTCGTGTCTCGCCAGTGCGCTGCTGGCTGCAGTGAGTCCATAGTCTCCATAATTTAAATAAATGGCGACAGTGCGCTGCTGTTCTGCCATTATGAGTTAACTAAACTTCTTTTAACTATATATGTAAAAAAAACTCATGAGCTTCTAGAGGTTCAAGCAAGTCGACTATGTAGTAAGGCATAAATATTTGTCCTATCAGTCACAATCTTTAAAATAAAATATTGCACAGGAAGGAACAACTGAAGACAAAGAACTACAACATTCTGGTATCTCTTTCATGTGTATTCGAACCATGGGAGAAATTTTTTGGATCAGTCTACCTCGAGATTCTCATTTGAACAACCGAATCAGGAATTATAAACTATTCCCTTACGGCAAAATAGGATTTTAAATGGGCAATTCAGACTAAGATATGATGACGATATCTAAAGAGGCAAGAGAATGAATTGAATAATCTATCAAGGTTAGATCATTACTCTAGGAAACTTTGTCTCACCAAGTGAATAATCTATCCATATTGGATCATATCGTCCTATCAAGAGATAATAGTGTAACTATGGGGATCTGACAAGGTATCAAAATTAATAACCCTCATCCTAAATTGTATGGCCTAGACTACACATCGGTAAATTTGTATAAAGGACTCCTAGTCCTAGTCATTCACTTAAATTAAATTAATCTTAATTCGTGAATGAGCATTTCCTTGCCGCAGGCTCGCAATAGTACAACTAACGTACCATCACGAGTTCGCAATATTTTGTAAAAACTGACCTGTATGGGCCACCACAAAAACTTGTCACGACCCGTACCCGTTTTTTTAAATGGATACGAGACGTGTCCAAGCCAGCCTACGCCGCAGAGTCGGCGGTAGAACGCTGTCACGGCCATGAAGATCAAAATCACAAACAATGCTCATTCACATAATTAATTTAACTTACAATGATCACAAGTTTTACATTTGTAGAACAATATAAACTTGTACAAATAAATGAATGACTACAACTCAACTATCTAGCTAGTCTCTAGGCTTTTGTCTGCAAGTATTCCCGTCACTCCCCAAGCTAAGTGAATCCACGACTAACCTGAAAATATTGGTTTCCAGTCAGGAATGGAACGAGCACAATTCACTGAATGCAATTTCAAATAAAAAAAATGACTATAAAACAAAGGTTAGACATCAATCATGAGTTTTGAAAATAAACAGTAAATACGGAAAACCAATAGCAATAAATAGACACAAAACACTTTCCCCAACTGTTAGAAGTACCGTTGATATGTGATCAGTCTGGGCCACTACACCGCACGGTCTACGATGTCTACTTGCAAAAAAGTAAGCACTGTCTACGATGTCTACTTGCAGAAAAGTAAGCACTGTCTACGATGTCTACTTGCAGAAAATAAGCACTGTCTACGATGTTTACTTGCAGAAAAGTAAGCACTGTCTACGATGTCTACTTGCAGAAAATAAGCACGGTCTATAATGTCTACTGCAAAAAATAAGCACTGTCTACAATGTCTACTGCAGAAAATAAGCACTGTCTACAATGTCTACTGCAGAAAATAAGCACTGTCTACGGTCGGATCACACATCCTTGGTACTTCTCATTTCCGACTCAACAATTTATAATAGAAAATAATCACATAACCAATGGCCAATCAATAAAATATAGTAAAGATCAATATCGAAATGCAAACAATAAACTGTACTCGCCTGTGGTCCTGTGCTGGTGAAACCGATAGTCTGAACTACTCAATGTGCCACAATAGTCAAAACCCGTACAACAGTCTCCGAAAGCTGAAATAAACATTACCAATATTTTCAGAATAGTTAAATTAGCTAGGATTGCCTGTCCTTAAATCCAATTCTGGACACAGGGAGAAAACGGTAACTTCGGGTCAAAACAGTGTCCGCCGTTGGACCCGCTTTGCACCGAAAAGCGTGCCCGAGTCAACGGTCTCTAAAGTCGTCAAACTATATGTCTACGGATCCAGTTTTCTGATACGAACCGAACCGTATGTCCAGAGTTGGATTCCGGCGGGCCGTGCACAAAATCGCCCGTTGAATGGAACCGCGGGGCCCGCAAAACGGTGATTTTATCAACAGTCTCAGAATCGGACCAAACTTGGCATGTAGGACCAAAAAAATGATACGGTCCTGCTGGCACAAGTTTCATTTCGATCTGACGAACGTACACAAAGTAATTGAGAAATTTGCAAAGTGCTCGATACGGTAAATTTCGACGGATACGCATCAAATTCGTCGCGCACACGCGACCAATTTGAATTCCGTCAAAGCCCACACGACCACGAAGCCGTTACGCAGCTTTCGATGCCTTCGGTTCGCGACCACATCGCCCGGTTTGGCGGGACGTACGTCGCGTGGATGAATTTTCTAATTTTTTGAAAACTGTTTTCATAGGTTTTTCTCGATTTTTAGAGTCGAATAATTCTATACCCACTTAATGAAATTGGAATATATAAAAAGGGATTTAATGCCGTATATGTTGTCTAAGCACCTGTTCTTTTAGATTATCCATTCGGTCGATGGATTGGCAATGAATTGCCTTCCAAGTTCGGGTTTGAATATCTAAAACTGTCCTATTTCGGACAGTTTTTCGGGTAAGTTCGCATCGATCTTCTGGGCAATATATAGCATATAAAATCGAATTTATAAAAGGTGTTGGAAGTGGTATAGGTTGTGATCATACCTGCGAAGATAGATCGAAAATCGATTAATCACGCGTTGAGGAATCAATTGACGAAGATGGGTTGCCGTGACTGCCATAGCTGCTGTACCACGCCTATGCGTGCGTGTCCGCGCGCGGCCCTGGCCGCCGGCGATGGCCTCGCGGTGGTGCGCGGAGGCTGGGGTAGGTCGCCCAGGGACTGATGTTGGCGCGGCGCTAGGTGTTAGGGTTCTCGTAAATTTTCGATCTCTTCCTCTGTCGTTCATATATATATATATATATATATATATATATATATATATATAAGGAAAAACTGGGTTCGGGTTGGGGAATGAATGGTTCAGCTGAACAGGGGAGGTTTTGGCGTGTGGGGAAAAGTCGGGCCGGGCCTCCTGTGCGGGCTGGCTGGAGAGCTGAATTTAAGGAAAAGGAAAAAGAATGGTTTTTATTTGCTATTCTTTATATATATATATATATATATATATATATATATGTATATATATATATATATATATATATATATATATATATATATATATATATATATATATATATATACTTACACACATTAAAAAAAAATATATATATACTTACACACATATAATAAAATAATATCTATTTACGCACATATATTTATATTTATATATAAAAACACATATATTTATATATACACGTATAGGTATGCATACACTTATATATTTATATATACACACACACACGCATATATGTAAAATTATATATACAACCCCATATACACCTATATATGTATAATATGTATATATGTATATACATTAATAAATTCTGAATATATATTTATGTCTATAATATATATATATATATATATATATATATATATATATATATATATATATATATATATATATATATATATATATATATATATATATATATATATATATATATATATATACATCATTTGTCTTAACAATAATAATACCAAATGTAGGAGAACAAAATACAGTAATTCGATGCTAGACGTACTTGAAATTGCAGATATAGCTTAGATATCGCCAACTGCACCAGGGTAACTAAGAATGGTGTTCAACCTATTTCTAAAATAGAATATAAATTCAAAACAGTAAAATATATTATATATATAAAAATAATTTATCTATGGAATGCCTATTTGGACGATCAAAATTAATAAATGCAATATGTACGTCTACATGGACTTCTTAGGACTCACTATAAGCCTACATGGGCTTGGGCTCGGTTCGGGTCCAGTCCGGGCTGATTTGGTACAACCGGGTCTCCTAATATCAAATAATATTAATATAAAAAATTAAACTATTTATAATGGTCATGTCACCATTTAGCCTGGTTTTCCTAGTTAGGGCATCAATATGGCTTGGCCTTCCTTGGCATGGCTAATACACTGGTCAAAACACGTCACTGCACTATCCGTGCCATAATTTCTAATCACCTTGTACTCAATTCCTAACAATGACTAAAATCATCTACCGTAATAATAAACTAAATAATTATTTATAATAACCGAAAAGCACCATTTAAACAAAATAAATAAAAATAAAAATAAAAATATTTCAAAATTTTCGGGAAGGGGAGCTACAAAACCTGGCATGTCTTCATAACTCCAAGCAAAGACATCAATGTATTCTCGAATAAGAAGAATTAATTCTTGCTTATCCACCTCTGGGAGGTTCTTGCTGATGAATATTGGACGAGATGACCCGTTTTCTCCTACGTCAATTTGTATCAATTGATCTTCGGTAGGAGGTTCACGTTGTTCAAATCGGAGTTCCCATTGGGTGTCCATTCGTTGAGCCCAAGGATCTGTTTCAGGATTTTCTTCTATGTCTTCATCATAGTCTTCTGGGAGTTCAACAGAGACCATTGTTTGCAAAAACAAAAGTATGAAACTTTATTGATACAAACTGTGTAATAAAGATTACAAGAATTCTGGGAAAATTACAACTATAGGAATCCAATCTAGATGACGATTGCTTTATCCCTTGGACGATGTGAACTTTTGAAGACGAAGCCTCTGAAGTTGAAAACAACTCTGGAAACTGAAGGCAAAAGCCTCGGAAGTTGAAGGCAAAAGCCTCGAAAGAATGCAGCAGCACTTCGGCAAGAACTCCTGAACTCTCTGAACTATTTGTCTGATCTTGATCTCCTTGAAATGAAGACTTGAAACTCTATTTATAGAGTTCTGGAAATAACTAACTTTCAGTTATTCTGGACTGCGCAAGATGATTTGCGCAGCAACTGGTTTGCGCAGCATTGGACTGCGCAGGCAGTTGTTGGATCATGGGCCAACTATCTGGGACACATGGCATCATTTGATTGAAATGCGCATGATCGTGCATAGACAGTTGCCACGTAATGAGCAATTGATGGCATGAATGTCACATGTAATTTGTCAGTTATGTTGGTAGAATACGTAAAGTGAACTGTACAGACTTTGGTTTGCGCAGACTCAGACTGCGCATGAATGGTTTGCGCAGACTCAGACTGCGCATGAATGGTTTGCGCAATCACGGATTGCGCTGCCACCTGTCAGCCGCCCTCGAGCACTGTGCGGCGCCATAAACGAACAGTCTCCTCGTTATTCGTGCTGTCAGCTGTCAGAAAGATTTGATTTGATTCAGGTAATCATGACTTTTGCCACGTCAGCCTGCGCAATTGAGAACGTGCGCAAACCAACCTGCACAATGTGATGTCTGCGCAATCTGCTGTCTGCGCAACTTATCAAAATGATAGATATCTTGAGATCTTGACTTTATTGATTGATGCAACTTGATTTTTTAGGACCTACAAGACCCCCTTCAAAGTTTTCGAAAGTTGATTGTATTCAAAATTTTGAAATACTTTAAATTTTTGAATGTTGAATCACTTTGCGCAAGATGATGAGTTGTCTGCGCAAAACGAATAGACCACAATTTTAGGCGCAATCCGAGGCATCCGTTTCGTATTTCGAAAGCTATAAATACCCATCTCTTCGTTTTTATTTCTTTACTTTGCAATCTTTCGAGCTCTTGAGAAGAAAATCTCCCAACCCTTACTGTCTTCCTCCTCCGTCGACTGTCATAGCACCAGGACGATCTTCCCATGCTACCTCCGCCGCGAAGGGAAAAGCTCCGGCCGAGTCTTCTGACAGAGTTGCACGGCGAGCATCCTGACACGAATCCGCGTACCCCGCTCTGAGAGGTTGTTAAACCGATCGAAAACCCCATTTTTAGGATGATTCGACTTCCTTTGATCCTCGAAACTCATCTCTTTTTAGAGATGAGTTCATATTGCGCCACCCTTTTTAGGGTTTTGGTTGCATCAATCTGTCAGTCTTCATTTTTATGAAGGCTGCCTTCCTGCACAATTTGTTGAATTGTGCTGACAGAAAGTCAGCGCAGTCGATTTCTTTGCGCAGGATGTCAGCGCAAACTATTACTTTGCGCATCCTTCTGGGATGTGCAATCTGATGTTGCACAAATTATTTCAGCGCAATCTGAGGTTGCGCACTCTAATGTTTTATGTTTTAAAACAGAGATTTTGACATGTACTAATCTTTAGTTGTTTGTTGATGCAGTTGAGGTCAATGAAGACCCAGATTATGAACATTTTGTGGAAACCCTCTCAGAATCTGAGTATAAAGAAGATCTATCTCATGTTCACTATCCTCAGTATGATCTGCCGGCTTCCCGTCAGGCTATACTGATTTCTCAGGATAATGAAACTTTAATGTGTCTGATGAATGGACAGCCTCTAGAATCAGCTGATGCTGTAATTCATAAGAAACCATTGTTCCTATTCGGTGATGCCTTTGAGAGAGCCTCTCAGCCTAGGCCGAGAATGGAGGATAGAGTAGTTCACCAGAGAGAGAGAGAGATCTTTCTTCATACCCGACATTGCTCGCTGCCTCCCCTTGTCACGGTACGCTCATGCAAGCTACCCAAGGAAGATGGAGTGGAATATCACTCTGTTTCAGGATGCCCGTGCAGGAAAAATCTTTGTAAAGAAGGGGCCAAAACATAAGGATATGTTTTATAGCTCTTCTGACAGATATAGCGTCCTATTGAGAGGCTTGAGACCTGGCTGCATTCCTCCAGAGAACTCCTCCATGCTGATGCCTGTTAGGACACCAATATTCGCAAATGAATTTGCGAAGGTTGAAGGAAAATATCCTGAACAAGATATTAGACTGACTGGATTGGTGAATACAGACTATAAGCGATGGAGTTACATTGCGAATTGGATTCTGACAAAATTCCAAAACAGACTCCAGCAGATCAACCTGTATGAAGCAGTGCATGCCACTGTATACGGATTTGCTCCCAATCCTCATATGTTCTTAGCCTTAGCTGAGAGATACAATTACAGGACGGGAACCTTCATGACCCCAGGTGGAGAGATGGGCTTTGCACTCCACGAGATGAAGTATATCTCGTATTTGCCCATGGCGGATGCTCCGTATGAGGAGTATGTACCGACAAATGATGAGTTGAACAAGCTCAGAAAAGAGAATGCAGAGATGGTGACAGTGTTCGAAGAACTATTATGCCATTACAAAACCTATTCTCTATTTTACAAGAGTGCTACCGCCAACACTTGTTACTCTTCAAAGTGGCTACCATATCTGTTTCTCAATCATATAGAAGAGAAGAAGACCAAAGAGAATGATAAATGCTACCCAACCTTCTTCAAACCTTTGAGCAACGCAGAGGTTATAAAGTTAATGGAACAGAGTGGTCACTTTGATAAAGAAGTAAAAGATGATCATGAGTATCCTCCTTTGAAGAGAGGAGACAATTTGGAAAGTTACTTGAGAATGGGCTATAGACCCATGTCAGAAGAAGCACAATTGGCGGGATTCTTAACATACTGGCTTCGAAGGTTCGTGGTTCCCGGATCCAGTGCCGTGGATCGTTTTCACCGTGGCGTCCTATTTGCAGCTGTTAAGTTAGTCTTCGGCTACAAAATGGACTTGCTATCAGCAATGACCTGTAAGCTAAACGCTAGTCTTCGTTTATACGTCGACTTGATGCTGAAGGCGAAGGGAGAGAAAGAATTCCCTCGCTTGGAATTGCCATACACATATTTGTTTGGATGGTTACTTCTTCACTATCCAACCTTAATGGATCCTGGCATGGGACAAGTTGATGGGAGTTTTCTTCGCAGATATTCTCATGGGCAATGGAAATACACTTCTTTAACTGAGTGTAGATTTATGTTGAATCTGAATAGAGGATGGAACTTCTGCTGTGCTCCTTTCCCTGCTGGGTACGATCAGATGCCCACAAATATGGTAGATTCAAAAATGCAACCTCTGACTCGTGCCGCCTTTGAATGGTTGAAGACGATTCGACTATCTCATCTGGTGTACCGGTTCGAAGAAGAGTGCTATTTAGAACCATATCTTCCTAGCCGATTTGCTCGGCAGTTTGGGTATGACCAGTTCCATGTAGGGAACGCAATTACCTGCCTCCAAGGCAAAGGTTATTTGATAGACGGGGCAAGAGCTTGGGCTTATTACAATGCTCGTGATACAAAAGCCACCTTTTCCATGCCAGCAAGGAATACTCCTCAGGGTCCCCGGATGCTTTTCACATACTCCGTGTTTTACACATCCGCGAATACTTTTGCCGAGAATTTTAATCTCGCAGATAGTTTTGCTACTGCAACAAGATTGAGGAGAGGGAGAATTGCTCCATCAATCCCTATAAATGAGGAGGCGCAGGAGCCGACGGATGCACCTCTAGAAGCTACTAGGGATATTGTGTTCCCACAAGAGGTGAATGCACCACTACGTGTTTCTCTGAAAGTGGGTAGATCTCCCGCAAAGAAAAGACGAAGAGAGGAGCTTCCTGCTCCAGCAGCGAAGAAGAAATTGATTCTAGACCTTTCTTCCGAAAAAGTCACTACAAGATCTCAATCTCGGCAATTGGCCGAAACACATCAAGAGGCTGCCACCACACCAACTTCTGTACAGAAACAGGCAGGGCCGGTAAATGTAGAAAGTCCTGTCAGACCTTTACATAGAAAGAAGAGGGTAGTCACCAGAAGACATTTAGAAGAATCTTCTTCCAGACAACTCTTGACTTCAATAGATGCTGCAGCAGGAATTCTAATGGCATCTCCCACTCCTATTTCTGAATCTGGGAGCAAAACTCTTGAATATAATGAACAGAGGGGAGATCTTATCCCAAGAACTGAGGTTGAAAAGCCTGGAGAAAACATCTTAGAGGAAGAACAAAATGTTGTACGATCTCATTCACCTGTCGCGGAGACTACTCAACCTCCTCTTACTCCCAGGACTCTTCATGAAGAAGAAGACCGTGAAAAGATTGCAGCTCTGGAGGATTGCAGTTATAGCCTGCAAGGCGATCAAACTGCCACTAACAGTGGGAATGCAGCAGCAGAAGAAGAAGAAGACGAAGAGAGTTCTTCGACTGAAAATGTTGATGAGTATATACAAGATCCTGAAAAGGATAACGAAGAACATATATCTCTTGATACTGCCGATGATATTTCAAATCCTAAAAAGGATATTGAAGTGGAGGCATCTGTAAAAAATGTTGCTGCAAATCCTGTTGAAAATGTTGAGATAGAAATATCTCCTGAAGAAGCAGCCGATGAAGGCGTGCTGAAAGAAAATCCCGCCACCGACCCTCAAGGTATAAGAACGAGATCTAGCAATCTTCTCTCTTTTAAAATGAACTGATAACTAATATCTTCATTTTGTAATTCCTGCAGATCTTGAAATTCTGCCAACACCTCCAACGGACCTGGCTATGGTGCCTATACCAACGGTGGTTGTTAGTAGTAGTCATCACTTATCTTGTGGTTCTGAGGCGGGCAGCAGCCAGGCTGTCGTAGCTGAGGCTACTTCTGTTCAAAGAGAGTCTATTCCAGCAAGGGATGCACTTGTTGTTAGACCAAACCAAAGTAAGATTTGTTCTTATTTGATCTTCTTGTTCATCAGCAAACAATTAGTAAAATAACAATTTTACTATTGCAGAGGATCAAACAGGAGGAGCGACCAGTTCTACTCTGGCTCCTTTATTTAAAGAACCTGTTGTCCAACCACAAAGAATCGAGCAACCTGCTACACCATCCTCAACAGGAATAGCAGCGACTCCTGGAACTTTGGCCATCAATCAACAAGTTGTCCAATCTTTTACCAGATGCTTCTTCGAGTCACTGGAATCTCTTGTCCATAAAATGATAGAGAAAGAAGGGGCTGACTTCATTATGGTTAGGAAGCTAACTTCTTTCTTAATAAGTGCCATAAGAGACCAAGGAGACGAAGCTCAGGCTACTCTCCTTGAACACATTTTGAACGAGTTAGAAGTCTCCATCAAGAAGTACAAGGAACTCAAGAAGAAGGATATGGATTCTTTAGTACAGGCTGAATTTGAGCGATTGGCTCAAGCTGCTGATATGGAAAGGTTAACTCTTCAAAATTTGTTAGAGGCTCATTCTGCAAAATCAGCTGAATACAATTCTAAGATAGAATCAATTACTTTAATGGCTGAAAGCAAAGGACGACGACTTGCTGAGCTGAAAGCAGAAATTATTCGCCTCCAAAAAGAGTTTGAAGAAGAAACTGTTAATCACCAACTGGTGATTGAACAATTCAATGCTTTAATTGAAGAGAGAAATGAGTATGAGACAACTCATGGTGCAGAAATCACCCGCAGGACAGTGGACATGCCCATTTTTGATGAAGAAAGCGGGATGGAGGAAGCAAGAAAGATAGTAGTATCAACACACGAAGAAGAGCTGCAGACACTGAAGCAGCAAATTGACAATCTGATTGTCCCTCATTCTTGATTTTGTATTTTGTGTTTTGTTGCTGTAGCTGCTTTTTTTTGTAATATCTCATATTTTGATATAAAAGACATTTTGTTGTGGCTCCATTATTTATTGCATATCTTATTCAGATATAAATAATATATAGACATGATATATTTATTATCTCAATTTTGACAACTTAATCGAAAACGACAAGTTGCTGATGTGAATAATGAACGATGATGAATCGTCAATGTATGTGAAATGAATGAACGGGAAAAAACCGTCAAGTGATGATGAACGAACGGGTGAACCGTCAAATGATAATAAACGAACGGGTGAACCATCAAATGATGATGAACGAACGGGTGAACCGTCAAATGATGATGAACGAACGGGTGAACCGTCAAATGATGATGAACGAACGGGTCAACCGTCAAAATGAAAATGAACGGATGAACCATCGGGTATTTAATGAACGGACTAACCGTCGGATGAATGTGATAACTGAACGGATGAACCGTCGGTTATTAATGAACGGATGAACCGTCGGATGAATGTGATAACTGAACGGATGAACCGTCGGATATTAATGAACGGACGAACCTGTAGCTCCCCTTCCCAAAATTTTGAAATATTTTATTCATTATTTTATTTTATTTAAAATTATGATTATTAGATTTTATAAATAATTAATTAGTTTATTATTTGAGGTGATTAATAAATTTTATTAATACTGAATCTATGTTCTATTGGATAAATATTTTTATATTATTAGTTATGGGTAAATATACGTGTTTACATCTATAATTCTTTATCAGCTACGCATATACTAGTTTTATATGAATAGGTGCATATTATATTTAAGAATATATATACTTATATTATATAAATAGGTACTTGAAATTATATAAATATTATATATATATGTGCATGTATATATACAAGTGTATACAAATAAATGTGTGTATATTTATATAAATATAAATATACGTATATAAGCGAGTATATATACTATATATATATGTTTATTGTGTATGTATGTATAAATGTATACGAATATATAAGTGTCGGTATATATAGATATGTATACACCCATTTGGTATATGTGGAAAATATATATGTATATGTATAGTTGTGTATATATTGTTTTAGATATATATAGATATGAATTAATATATATATACAAATATTAATATGTAATTTAATTACGTATAAAATGTGTATATACTACTTGTATAGAGACGTATATATTTTTATATGTAAATTAGTTACTTGTATATTTTATTAGTTACTAAGTTATATATATTTTATATATAAAATAAGTTACTTGTGTACACTAGCCAACCAGTTGTTGAACCCGAGCCCACATAGCCTTAAAACCAACTCCCTTTCAAAGCAATCAACCCATCCCACCCGAGCACATAGCTGCAGCAATCAACCCATCCCACCCGAGGACAATATTTCCCCAAACAAGTCACAGTATATATATATGTCGTTTAACCGAGGGATAGCGGAAGAATTCTTCGAACGAAAACCCAAACCCTAAAAACTCGAGCCAACTGCGCGCCGTCAACCCCATCCCCCATCGCCTGGACACGCGCCAGCCGCCGTGGGCGGCCGTCGGCCGACGACGGCATCGCCGGGAAGCTCGCGCGTGCCACGCGCGCGGGTTGACAGCAACCGCGGATCTGAGAACAGCGCAGCCGCGCACCCGATTTCGGATTGAAATATCTTCGTCATCGTGCAGCGGTTTCGCGAACCAATTTCTCGGGTAAGTCCCCAACTTATACAAGAGTATTTCCCTTCAAGTAGATCGATTTTATATGCGATATATTGGCCGAGAAATCGAACCAAAGTTGACGAAAAATCTGTCCCAACCCGGACAGAAGAACCAGTCCAAATAGCCTATTTTACGGCCAGTTTTGTCCCTAACCATACACAATTTCAAAAATCCATCTGAAGGTAAATATTGACAACATATACGAGATGGAAACCCTGTTTTTAGATTTATTTTTCATCAATTATATTGCTGTTAAATTAACTTCAAAGTTTAGGAAAAATCTGTTTTAAAAACTTAGAAATCGCTCCACACGACGTCCGTCCCGCCATTCCGAGCGACGTGGTCGCGCACTGAAGGCATTGAAAGCTGCGTAACAGCTTCGTGGTCGTGTGTGCTTTGACGGAATTCAAATTGGTCGCGTGTGCGCGATGAATTCGACGTATATCCGTCGGAATCGCCCCGTATCCGTCCAATGCAAATTCAGTCATAACTTTGTGCACGCTCGTCAGATCGAGACGAAACTTGCGCCAACAGGACCGTATCGTTTTTCTGGTCCTGTATGCCAAGTTTGGTCCAATTCTGAGATAGTTGAATCGTACGTCGTTTTTGCGGGCCCCACGGTCCCACTCAACGGGCGATTTTGTGCACAGCCCGTCGGAATCCAACTTTGGACATACGGTTGGGTTCGTATCGGAAAACTGGATCCGTAGACATGTAGTTTGACGACTTTAGAGACCGTTGACTCTGGCATACTTTTCGGTGCAAAGCGGATCCAACGGCGGACATCGGTTTTGCCCGAAATTACCGTTTTGCCTCTGTGTCCAGAATTGGACGTAAGGACAGGCAATCCTAGCTAATTGGACTATTCTGAGATCATTGGTATTGTTTATTTCAGCTTCCGGGGACTGTTGTACGGGTTTTGACTATAGTGGCACATTGAGTAGTTCAGATTGTCGGTTTCACCAGCAAAGGACCACAGGCGAGTACAGTTTATTGTCTGCATTTCGATATTGATTTTCACTATATTTCATTGGTTGGCCATTGGTTATGTGATTATTTTCTATTATAAATTGTGGAGTCGGAAATTAGAAGTACCAAAGATATGTGATCTGACCATAGCCAGTGTTAGACATTGTAGACAGTGCTTATTTTTCTGCAGAAGTGTAGCCCGTGTTTACCTTCTGCAGTAGTGTAGACAGTGCTTATTTTCTGCAAGTAGACATTGTAGACAGTGCTTATTTTCTGCAAGTAGACATCGTAGACAGTGCTTATTTTTCTGCAAGTAGACATCGTAGACAGTGCTTATTTTTCTGCAAGTAGACATCGTAGACAGTGCTTATTTTTCTGCAAGTAGACATTGTAGACAGTGCTTAGACATTGTAGACCGTGCGGTGTAGTACCCCAGACCGATCACATGTCAAAGGTACTTCTATCGGTGGAAAGTATATTGGTCTATTTATTACTATTGATTTTTCTTACGGCTTTACTGTTTATTTTCAAACCCATGATTGATGTCTAACCTTTGTTTATAGTCATTTTCTTTATTTGAAATTGCATTCAGTGAATTGTGCTCGTTCCATTCCTGACTGTAAACCAACATTTTCATGTTAGCCGAGGATCACTTAGTTTGGGGAGTGATGGTATACTTGCAGACGGGAAGCCTAGAGATTAGCTAGCTAGTGGAGTTGTAGCCATTCCTTTTATTTGTACAAGTTTATATTTTCTGCAAATGTAAAACTTGTGATCATTGTAAGTTAAATTAATTTTTGTGAATGAGCATTATTTGTGATTTTGATCTTCATGGCCGTGACAGCGTTCTACCGCCGACACTGCGGCGTAGGCTGGCTTGGACACGTCTCGTATCCGTTTAAAAAAAAAAACAGATGCGGGTCGTGACAAGTTTTTGTGGTGGCCCATGCAGGTCTGTTTTCGCAAATCATGCGAACTCGTGATAGTACTTATGTTAATTGTACTATTGCGAGCTTGCGACTAGAACATGCTCATTCACGAACAAGAATTAATTTAATTTACGAGAATGACTAGGACTAGGAGTCCCTTATACAAATTTACCAATGGGTAGTCTAGGCCATGCAATGTAGATAAGGAATTATTAATTTTGATAGTTTATCAGATCCCCATAGGTACATTATTATCTCTTGATACGACGATGTAATCCAATATGGATAGTTTTTCCTTGGTAAGGCAGGACTTCATAGAATTAATGATCTAGCCTTGATAGATTATTCAATTCATTCTCTTGCCTCCTTGGATATCGTCACCATATCTTAGTCCGAATTGCCTATTCACTTCCTATTTTGCCCAAG
Organism: Iris pallida; assembly: GCA_029216955.1. Taxonomy (NCBI): domain Eukaryota; kingdom Viridiplantae; phylum Streptophyta; class Magnoliopsida; order Asparagales; family Iridaceae; genus Iris; species Iris pallida. The sequence continues at coordinate 5,784,011 of JANAVB010001800.1, forward strand.
AATTATTATTTTATATAATTTCTGATTAGGTTAACCATATGCGAACCTCAAGTTAGCGTCGATTTAAAATTTTTCCTCGATGATTGAATACACATGGAATAGACATTAGAATGTTTGTGTATCATTTTGTCTTCAATTATTTCCTCCCCGCTCAATCTTTTATTTTAAGGGTTGATAGGGCAAATATTTATGCCTTATTTCATAGTCAACTTGTTTGAATCTCTAGAAGCTCAGGGATTTATTTATAGATATAGTTACGAGAATGTTAGTTAACTCATACTGGCAGGACAGCAGCGCACTGTCGCCATTTATTTAAACTTTGGAGACTAGGGATTCACTGCAGCCAGCAGCGCACTGGCGAGACACGACCCCTAGAGTGGAAAGGAGAGTAGAAAAATATTGGTTATAGAATTTGCTAGAGATATGACTAGTGGTCCACTCTTGATCGTAGATACCCTTGAGCCAATATTGGATAGAGTTAAGAAGTGTTCGATTTTGTATCATGTTGAGTTACGAAACCAAGGGTTTACCACAGCCAGAGTATACGGGCGTAGCGTAGTCCTCGGTGAAATGATTTCAGACGTGATTACAAGTTAAGGATACTATAGAGGATAGGACAGTGCCCTGTGTGTTCCATAAGATCCGAAGCCAATATTGGTGGAAGTTTGTAAGTTGGATAGCACGTCTCCCGATCTAGCATTCCGTGGTCCTTGTGACCTATTGACGAGGATATCGACTGACACTAATAGGTTTATCTAGAATATAGAATTTAGAATGTCCATAACCCGTTAGTCGACCAAGTCCTTGTGGATCAGAAGATAGTAGGAAGACTGTATGAGCAAGAACACCGGGTAAAGTTTGATTCTCACAAAACTCGAACTACTTGTGCCTTTTTTCAAAAATCTCGCATACTTGCATCTTGACCAACGCTGCTGTTACAGCTTAGTTTTGCAAGCTCACTCTATTCTCGAGCTTGATTCGAGGCATATGTTTAGTGGGGACGCCTGCTAACTTATTGTCTAATCAGAATCAGTGTATTATGGTCTGATCAACCATGATGCATTGGGTTTGCTCTTTGTTTAATTACACTACGTGGATGGAGATATATAGGTATCTAGGATCTCATCCGCAACTGCTTGACAATTCCTCTCGAATTATACGTTCGCCTTTGAATCACGTGATTGTATTCAGTAACATCTTTCTTGAACTCTTTCTTGTTTGGAAAGACAGAAGCTCGTAATTGGTAGAGAGATACCGAGTATCCCCATAGCTATGGTAGTTGTATACACAAGGGTAGTTATCGTCAGCCAGCCATGTGATTGAGCTACTCGTTCTCCTTTCGACCCCAAACTGTTATCGGGACTTTCAAGCCACCTGAATTTGAGAATGATTAGGGTTTTACCCTTAGTCGTAATGCCAACCCAGGAGACTATCTATTCTCAAGAAATAATTTATTGTGTCTCAAAGTATTTTCTTGAATATTGCCTTTACTTTCAACCCTTATGCCTTGACTCAACCGTCCCTCGACTAAAGCCCACATTTTAGACATGAGATGAATAGACAAGGCTAAGGACAATAATTTACCGTGACTATGGTAGACACCCACCCCGAGATTGGTTTCCAACAAATATTACTCTAGTTATGTAAATTTTTATTGTTAAAGCCTAACTAGTATGGGAACCCCACAGTCACTAGTTTACCCAATACCATAGCTTAAATATCCGGTCATATTATGACCTACCAGTTGTCAACAACAACACATGATCACTACAACTCTTGTGACAATAGTATGGCAGGTTGACACCAATAGAGATTCACGACTCAGTGGATAGAATTCTCTTCATGCGTTGTGCCCTAGAGTTGGTTACCCCGTCGACAACTCTTGTATACGGTGGACAAGCATGTCATTCTATTTTCTCGACCATGTGTCATTGTACACACTCATTTTCCAATTTGTGAGGAACGATTTTTGACTTGACTTATATCTACCATATTCCGTTACGTCGTACCTTATTCTTTATTACCGAAAATCGAGGTACGATATCCTGACATTGAAATCCTTTTAACCTCATTATTCCTAAGACCATGCCCTAACTTCTAAGGTGGGAAGACTGTAAGCCTTCCAAAAAAAAAAAAATTTTTGGGATATACAAGATTTACCGATTGATTAGAACGATTTCCATTAGGATGATAGTTAGTGCCCTATAGACTCCCACTTTCCATTTAGATTATCTTGTGTCCCCGGCCGTGCCATTAATATTCGGAGCACAAGACCAGCTGTTACCTTCCAACAAATTTCATATGCAAGATCTAGACGAGTCCACCTTCCTCTAGGTATATCATGTCCCACTCAAACCCGTCTCCTTGTACTCTATTTTTGGGGTACGACTTTCAGGTTAAAAGGACTAATCATGACTTTTTACCATAGTACCAATACACTTTTCGACCTCCATTAGAGCCTCAACCTTAACTCAAATCCTCCGACCCAATATATGGTTGTGAACTACCCGAAGCCCACTACGCATCTGCCACTAGTGTACCGTCCAATTGAGGCCTCATGTGCTACTTAAACACAAAACTCACCAAAGGCGCATTTGGACTCTAGAAACTTAGCTAACCAACCTGACGGGCAACTAGCTCATCCTCGGGTAGAAACCCATTCTAGAATACCCTAATATAGTAGGAATAATTTTACTTTAGGATCTTGTCCAGTCAATGTAGATTGAAACCCAATATTCATCCAACCAACGACTGATGTCCAAATAGAGAACCCATTAAGACCCCAATCTTGATTTCTCAAATTCCGTTCCGTTATGGAACCTTGGTTGAATCGGAATTTCGAGAACGAGACTTCCGTATTGCACGGGTTGCAGGCCACACTAAGTAACAAAGAGTTCTTCGATTTAGCAAGTGATTAGACTAGAGTAGCACAGTCTAGCAAATAAGTCAATGGTTCGTAAACATTTTTAGCTGTGTCGTTGGATACTCCCTACCGCTCTTGAAACTTCATAGTTGCTCTTGATTATTCTCCCTTATCTGCATGTCCTGCCTATTTCAGTAGACGAATGGTCATGCTTATTAGAATTCACCAATATTTCTTAGCTACTTGTGTAAATTTGTTGATTGTTAGATTTTGGATTGCTGGATAGATAGGAGATAGTGGTAGATGACTTATGCCTAGATATTTGTCGGTAGAATTGCTAGAAACTAGTTAGAAAATTATAAGATTTTAGTGACCATGTTTTGGAGAGTAGTGTGACCAAAGGTGGGTAGAAGTCCTCGATATTTTGTAGTTTCCAAAATGGCCAATGAGAAGGTTATAAACTATTTTGGAGAAATTAATTTGAGAAGATTGTGGTAATAGTGGATTATTTCTTTTCATTTTTCTTTTTGAATGTTAGGCATGCCTATGAGATGGAATTTCGAGGACGAAATTATTTTAAGGTGGGTAGATTTGTAGCTCCCCTTCCCAAAATTTTGAAATATTTTATTCATTATTTTATTTTATTTAAAATTATGATTATTAGATTTTATAAATAATTAATTATTTTATTATTTTATTATTTGAGGTGATTAATAAATTTTATTAATACTGAATCTATGTTCTATTGGATAAATATTTTTATATTATTAGTTATGGGTAAATATACGTGTTTACATCTATAATTCTTTATCAGCTACGCATATACTAGTTTTATATGAATAGGTGCATATTATATTTAAGAATATATATACTTATATTATATAAATAGGTACTTGAAATTATATAAATATTATATATATATGTGCATGTATATATACAAGTGTATACAAATAAATGTGTGTATATTTATATAAATATAAATATACGTATATAAGCGAGTATATATACTATATATATATGTTTATTGTGTATGTATGTATAAATGTATACGAATATATAAGTGTCGGTATATAGATATGTATACACCCATTTGGTATATGTGGAAAATATATATGTATAGTTGTGTATATATTGTTTTAGATATATATAGATATGAATTAATATATATATACAAATATTAATATGTAATTTAATTACGTATAAAATGTGTATATACTACTTGTATAGAGACGTATATATTTTTATATGTAAATTAGTTACTTGTATATTTTATTAGTTACTAAGTTATATATATTTTATATATAAAATAAGTTACTTGTGTACACTAGCCAACCAGTTGTTGAACCCGAGCCCACATAGCCTTAAAACCAACTCCCTTTCAAAGCAATCAACCCATCCCACCCGAGCACATAGCTGCAGCAATCAACCCATCCCACCCGAGGACAATATTTCCCCAAACAAGTCACAGTATATATATATGTCGTTTAACCGAGGGATAGCGGAAGAATTCTTCGAACGAAAACCCAAACCCTAAAAACTCGAGCCAACTGCGCGCCGCCAACCCCATCCCCCATCGCCTGGACACGCGCCAGCCGCCGTGGGCGGCCGTCGGCCGACGACGGCATCGCCGGGAAGCTCGCGCGTGCCACGCGCGCGGGTTGACAGCAACCGCGGATCTGAGAACAGCGCAGCCGCGCACCCGATTTCGGATTGAAATATCTTCGTCATCGTGCAGCGGTTTCGCGAACCAATTTCTCGGGTAAGTCCCCAACTTATACAAGAGTATTTCCCTTCAAGTAGATCGATTTTATATGCGATATATTGGCCGAAAAATCGAACCAAAGTTGACGAAAAATCTGTCCCAACCCGGACAGAAGAACCAGTCCAAATAGCCTATTTTACGGCCAGTTTTGTCCCTAACCATACACAATTTCGAAAATCCATCTGAAGGTAAATATTGACAACATATACGAGATGGAAACCCTGTTTTTAGATTTATTTTTCATCAATTATATTGCTGTTAAATTAACTTCAAAGTTTAGGAAAAATCTGTTTTAAAAACTTAGAAATCGCTCCACACGACGTCCGTCCCGCCATTCCGAGCGACGTGGTCGTGCACCGAAGGCATTGAAAGCTGCGTAACAGCTTCGTGGTCGTGTGTGCTTTGACGGAATTCAAATTGGTCGCGTGTGCGTGATGAATTCGACGTGTATCCGTCGGAATCGCCCCGTATCCGTCCAATGCAAATTCAGTCATAACTTTGTGCACGCTCGTCAGATCGAGACGAAACTTGCGCCAACAGGACCGTATCGTTTTTCTGGTCCTGTATGCCAAGTTTGGTCCAATTCTGAGATAGTTGAATCGTACGTCGTTTTTGCGGGCCCCACGGTCCCACTCAACGGGCGATTTTGTGCACAGCCTGCCGGAATCCAACTTTGGACATACGGTTGGGTTCGTATCGGAAAACTGGATCCGTAGACATGTAGTTTGACGACTTTAGAGACCGTTGACTCTGGCATACTTTTCGGTGCAAAGCGGATCCAACGGCGGACATCGGTTTTGCCCGAAATTACCGTTTTGCCTCTGTGTCCAGAATTGGACGTAAGGACAGGCAATCCTAGCTAATTGGACTATTCTGAGATCATTGGTATTGTTTATTTCAGCTTCCGGGGACTGTTGTACGGGTTTTGACTATAGTGGCACATTGAGTAGTTCAGATTGTCGGTTTCACCAGCAAAGGACCACAGGCGAGTACAGTTTATTGTCTGCATTTCGATATTGATTTTCACTATATTTCATTGGTTGGCCATTGGTTATGTGATTATTTTCTATTATAAATTGTGGAGTCGGGAATTAGAAGTACCAAAGATATGTGATCTGACCATAGCCAGTGTTAGACATTGTAGACAGTGCTTATTTTTCTGCAGAAGTGTAGCCCGTGTTTACCTTCTGCAGTAGTGTAGACAGTGCTTATTTTCTGCAAGTAGACATTGTAGACAGTGCTTATTTTCTGCAAGTAGACATCGTAGACAGTGCTTATTTTTCTGCAAGTAGACATCGTAGACAGTGCTTATTTTTCTGCAAGTAGACATCGTAGACAGTGCTTATTTTTCTGCAAGTAGACATTGTAGACAGTGCTTAGACATTGTAGACCGTGCGGTGTAGTACCCCAGATCGATCACATGTCAAAGGTACTTCTATCGGTGGAAAGTATATTGGTCTATTTATTACTATTGATTTTTCTTACGGCTTTACTGTTTATTTTCAAACCCATGATTGATGTCTAACCTTTGTTTATAGTCATTTTCTTTATTTGAAATTGCATTCAGTGAATTGTGCTCGTTCCATTCCTGACTGGAAACCAACATTTTCAGGTTAGCCGAGGATCACTTAGTTTGGGGAGTGATGGTATACTTGCAGACGGGAAGCCTAGAGATTAGCTAGCTAGTGGAGTTGTAGCCATTCCTTTTATTTGTACAAGTTTATATTTTCTGCAAATGTAAAACTTGTGATCATTGTAAGTTAAATTAATTTTTGTGAATGAGCATTATTTGTGATTTTGATCTTCATGGCCGTGACAGCGTTCTACCGCCGACACTGCGGCGTAGGCTGGCTTGGACACGTCTCGTATCCGTTTAAAAAAAAAACAGATGCGGGTCGTGACAGAACCGTCGGATGAATGTGTCGCTTCGTTAGTTGAGGAACTTCTGCCTATAAATATAGCAGAAATCTGACAGGAACGAACACTTCTACTCTTCAACATAAAATTGTCTTCCGGAGAAGCATCTAAGAAGGCTGAAACTGCCTCGAAGGTTCCGAAAAGTACTGAAGAACGCCCTGCCGATCCAGTTCAGCCGACGGAGGCAGAAGCAGGCGAAGGTTCGTCTGCACCCCAGCCACCGCGGGACATTCTGGACTTCCTGCTCGAACCAGAAAAGACTAAAGAAGAAGAAGAAGCCATGAGGATGGCCGCCTGCAAGTTTCTTGTGGGATCCAGTAAGGAGGTTCTCGGCTCTTTTGTTGACCGCATTTTTGAGAAAGACGGCAGTGGCCCTCGTCCCAATGTAGAAAAAGATGATAGTGACTTTTAATATTATGTACTATCATATAATGAAATAAAACTTGAATTTTATTTATGAACTTGATTCTGTCTGATGATTTACAAGCATTTTACATTTATACATAATACTTCTTTAAGAATTTGCCATTGATAGGCATCATAGCAACTCGACCATCAAGCTCCGAAAGTTGATAAGCTCCATTTGAGAAGACTTTCTTTACAACATAAGGACCTTCCCACTTCGCATCGAATTTCCCTTTGCTCATATGAGTCATAGTCATAGGACGTCTGACCGTTAGAACAAGTTCTCATTGCTGAAATGTTCTGACTTTAACTTTGCGGTTGAAAGTCTTTGAGATGCGGGCTTGGTATAACTCAATGTGCTGTTGAGCCATTAATCGCTTCTCATCAAGTGCTTCCAATTCTTGAAGTCGAAGAAGGTCGTTATTCTCTGTAGTGAGCTCATTAGCAATGGCAATCCTTAAAGAAGGAATTTGCAGCTCTAAAGGAAGGACAGCTTCACAACCATATACCAAAGAGAAAGGTGTAAAGCCTGTGGGATTGCGGACCGTAGTTCGGTAAGCCCAAAGACATTCACCAAGTTTCTCGCTCCAATTCCGTTTGTTAGTGGATACAAACTTCTTAAGGAGTTTAATGATGGTTTTGTTAAAGGCTTCAGCTAAACCATTAGCAGCAGGATTGTATGATGTCGAGGCGACATTGTCAATCCGGTGATCATCGCAGAATCTGGTAAACTTCTGGCTGATGAATTGAGGTCCATTGTCATGGATGATTCTTCGAGGTACACCAAATCTATATATGACATGGTGTTTAACGAAATTGATGACACTGCTAGTCTTGACTTCAGCCAGAGGTATAGCTTCAACCCACTTGGAGAAGTAGTCGGTTATCGCCAATATGAATCGATGTCCTCTAGAAGAAGGAGGATTGATAGGACCTATAACATCCATGCCCCAAGCTTCGAAAGGCCAGGAAGCAGCAGTCGGGTGTAAGAATTCTGATGGTTGATGAATGAAATCTGCATGGATTTGACAAGTACGACATTTTCTTGCATATTCAATGGCATCTGATACCATAGAGGGCCAGTAGTAACGCATGCGTCGGATGCGATCCTGTAACTTAGGACCAGGTTGATGTGCTCCACAGACACCGTCGTGAGCTTCATGCAAAACTTGTTTAGCTTCATCACCAGCGAGACAACGTAGAAGAAGACCGTCATAAGTTCGTCGATAAAGTGTTTTGGTAGTTTGATTATAGCAGAATCGGAGAGATCGTCGTCGAATACTTGTAGCCTCCTTAGGATCTTCAGGAAGTATATCATGAACCACAAAATCGATAAAAGGAGTTCTCCAATCGTCATCGATAACATTGACTTCAGCAAAATTGCTAAATTCAATATTACGATTATTCTCAATACAGAACAATTCTCGGTTGGAGATAACCACCACCTGCTGTCTTTTGATAGGGATGGCTAAGACAGCTGCAAGATTGGCTAAAGCATCTGCTTCGGTATTGCAAGCTCGCCGAACATAATCAATGAAGAAAGCTTTGAATGATATAGCTATATTGATTGCTGCTTCATGATAAGGCACCAGGTCTTGATGACGAACTTTATAGGTTCCTCTAACCTGATTAACAACCAGCTTAGAATCACCGTAGACTTCAAGATATTCAATATTCAGTTGTTTAGCTAGCTGAAGGCCGATGAGTAGAGCATTGTACTCCGCCACATTGTTGGAGCAAGGTTCATCTAAAGAGTAGGATCTTTGGATAGTTGATCCATTTGGAGAAATAAGGACTACTCCAACACCTGCCACAATAGTACCATTAGGTCCAATTCTTGATGCACCATCAAAGAATAAACGCCAGGTCGGAAACTCTTCGAAGATCATGTTGACTTCCAATGTCTCATCTGGAATTTCGTCATAAAGTTTAGATGTCTCAGGCACAGGATGAGCTGCTAAGAAGTCCGCCAGCGCTTGACCTTTGACAGACTTTTGTGGAACATATACCATATCATATTGAGCTAGCAGGATTGCCCATGTAGCCAACCGAGAATTAAGTGTGCTAGGCTTTTTCATGAGTACTCGAAGAGGATTAACTCGGGATATAACATGAATAGTTTGGCCAATGATGTAATGCCTCGTCTTTTGCACAGCAAACATGAGAGCCAGACATTCTTTTTCGACCGGACTATAACGATGTTCTGCACCAATCATAGTTCGGCTAAGATAATAGATAGCCTGTTCGTGGCCTTCTTTATTCTTTTGGGCAAGTAAAGCACCCAATGAATGGTCCATAGCACGGACATACATCAAGAATGGAATGCCAGAAATAGGTGGCACCAAGACTGGTGGGTTCATAAGATATTGTTTGATGTCGTCGAATGCTCGTTGACACTCTTCAGTCCAAACAAAAGATACACCTTTCTTCATTAATTGAGTGAATGGTCTACAGCGTCCAGACAAGTTCGAAATGAATCGCCTGATGTACACAAGTCGGCCTTGGAATCCTCGTAGCTCTTTTAGGTTGCGTGGAGGACGCATCTCTTGGATGGCTTTGATCTTCTCGGGATCTACGTGTATACCCTTAGAGGTAATAACGAAGCCGAGAAATTTACCACTAGAGACACCCAAGAATGACTTGGTGGGATTTATCTTGAGCTGATGTTGGCGCATGAGATTGAAGATTGTTCTCAAATCTTGGATATGATCTTCTTTTAGACGACTTTTGACGGCGATATCGTCAACATAACATTCGACTGTCTTACGAAGATGTTCTCTAAAGATGGTACTCATAGCCCGTTGGTAAGTTGCACCAGCGTTCTTGAGACTAAATGGCATCACTGTGTAGCAATAGACTCCCCGGGGAGTACGGAAAGATGTGTGCTTTTCATCTTCGGGATGCATTTTGATCTGATTGTATCCAGAGAATCCATCCATAAAAGATATTCGTTCGAACCCACAAGTATTGTCAATCATGACGTCTGTGATAGGAAGAGGAAATTCATCTTTTGGACATGCTTCATTAAAATCCCGGAAGTCGATGCAAACCCGAACTTTGCCAGTTTTCTTTAAGACTGGAACAACATTAGCTACCCAATCAGGATGTTGTTCTTCTCGAATAAAGCCGCAAGCAATAAGCTTCTTGACTTCATCATCAATTGCATCCATCATTTCAGGCTTAAATCGCCTTTGTTGTTGTTTGACTGGTTTAGCATTAGGAAGAATGTTCAGCTTATGAGTAGCAATCTTAGGATCTAAACCTGGCATGTCTTCATAACTCCAGGCAAAAACGTCGATGTATTCTTTAATGAGAAGAATCAACTCTTGTTTATCAGTTTCTAGAAGATTCTTGCTAATAAAGATTGGCCGAGGTGAATCGCTTTCTCCTACATCAACTTGAATTAGTTGATCTTCAGTAGGAGGTTCTCTTTGTTCAAATCGAAGTACCCATTGGTTATCCATATGTTGAGCCCAAGGATCTGTTTCAGGATTTTCTTCAACGTCTTCATCATAGCCTTCTGGAAGTTCAGCGGAGACCATGTTAGACGATACGATCAACCTGTGAGCTTCACCAATGCTAGTATCAGAATCCCAAGATCTAGAATCAGATGAATTAGAGCGTTCTTCATTGTCTGAGTCAGAGGCTGCTGGGGATAACAGTGGAGAAGAAGTATATCCGAGACCTTTCTTAGTCCTGCTGTAATACATTTGTGATTTTCCTTTCGGAACAGTCGTGCGGATAGGAGTTCGTCTACCTTTACCGTAATTGAGGCCACTTTTGAAGTCATAGCCCATTTTCCGGATGATGTCTTTTGATTGTTGACTATAACGATGGAACTGGAGACGTCCCGTATCGTTAAGTTTGCTATCATCCGTATAGCTGAATTGTTTATCTGGTCCTTTACTAAAAAGTACTGGACTTTCACCTTTCTTTAGAGAAGGGTGAATACGGTAAGAATCATCTAGATCTTCAAGTGAGACTTCTGTCTGAAGAGATTGTACAACTCCCATTGTAATTGATTGGAAGCTATCTAACATATCCAAATAGCATTTAGTATAATAAATAACATCAGTATACTGGAAAGTAGGTGCTTTTTCATTGATTTGTACATCAGTATTTACAACAGGACCTTTAACCTTAGCAGGCTTGGTCAGATTAATTACAAGAGAGGAAGAAGAAGAACGTGGAGGAGGCTTGTTACGACGGAGGTCGATAACAAGTGGCTCTGAAGAGGTGAGCTCCTTTTTTTCCTTGTTGCGAGTAAGATCAACAACAAGTGGCTCAGAAGGAGTGAGCTGCTTTTTGTCCTTATTACGACGTAGGTCGATAACAAGTGGCTCAGAAGAGGTGAGCTCCCTTTGATCTTGATCAGCATCAACTGATTTCTTTTGAATTGGCAAGTGAATAGCCAGTGGTTTAGAAGACTGAGGATGTGAAAATCGCCCTTTGACAGGTATGATAAGAGTATCTTTGGACATTGTTTCTTGTTCTTCTTCAGTGTCTAAGGCTAACACAATCTTCATGAATTCATCCTTGTACATCCGAGCGTCGTTACAGTACGCTTCAACGCCTTTGAAGGGATAAAGATCCGCAACCTCCTTATGAACCATTCCTTTATCATCAACATATTTGAAACATTGATGAAGGGTTGATGGAACAATATTGTGCTCATGTAAGAATGGTCTCCCCAATAGAGCATTGTAAGAACAACCAAAATTGTCAATGATGTAGAATGTAACTTTTATACGAAGATTGCCTATTTGGAGTTTTAGGCGAATCTTGCCCAAAGGTTCGCTTCTTCCCTGATTAAATCCAAGGATAGTAGTGATTGTAGTGGAGAGACTATGTACAGGAATTTTCAAAGCATCGAGCATCGTCTTTGGCATGATACTGAGAGCAGATCCTGGATCTATCAGAATACGATCGACTTTCATCGAATCGACATATCCTGTATAGTAAAGAGGACGGTCATGCCTGTTGTCTTCCATCAGCATGTCATCTTGTGTGAAAGTTATGTTTGGAATCAATTCCTGAACACTATTACAAGAGACTGGTTCTGCTTCGGACTTTTTGAGAAAGGTTAGACAAGTTTCTGCTTGCATAAGAGCTTCACTTAGAGTTTTTCGTGTCTCTTTGGAAAGACGCAAGAGTTCAAAGATAGACAACTTTGCTGGTGTATTGGCTAGTTGAGCCAATATATCGAAATTGTAAGGCTTCTCAAGCCCAGTAGGAGATGATTTCTTCAAGGGTTTGTCGAAGCGAACTTGTTGCTTGCCTTTGTCAGCCGTTGTTGGCTTGGGAGGAATTGATACTACAACTGGTGAAGATGTAGAAGGAACCTCTTCAGTAGAAGCAGGTTGTGCCGGAGCAGGTTCAGAAGAAGAAGCAGGATCCTTTTGACCTTCAGAATGATCTTTCAAATAAGTTTTCCCTAATCTGGTGCCTAACAGAATCTCTTCGTCAACTATGGGATCAAAAGATACCATGTTGCAAATTTTGGTTTTGCCTTTAGAACGAGTTTTCTTTTTGGAAGAAGAGGACAACTCAAATTCCGGAACAAGATCAGGATGGATCCACATAATTTCACCGTTGTCAAGAGACAAGGGAACAAGACTTTCATTTAATGGAAGTGGGAGATTTTCAATCTCAAGAGTAGCTTTAGGAATTGGAATGACACCGTGCTGTACCATCTGTGGAGGGAAGTTCCCAAATTGGACTGAAACCATGTTGGCAGTGACAGTCTTTTCATCTTGTTGCAAGGTAACAACTCCAGCATTAACAAGCTCTTGGATTTTACCTTTGAGTACATAGCATGCTCTAGTAGGATGTCCAATGAATCGGTGATAGACACAATACTTAGGATGATCGGTCTTACCGACTTCATCAGGTTTCTTTGGGTCAGGGAGTTGAATTTTATTGCTTTTGAGTAAACACTCAAAGATGCTTGCAGTGTCATTCTCGTCAAAGGAACATTCCACTTTCGGACGAGGTTCCCTTGGTGGAGGTGCAGAAGGGGTAGAAGTGGATGTAGGCGGAGCTACATTGACAGCCAAAGATTCTTTGTTTTTGTTCAAGTTAATGTTCAAAGTATCTTTTGCTTTGCGATTGTTCTGGCGGTTGCCACCACCTGAATTCTGATGCTCATCTCGATCAGGGTTAGACATTTGTACCCCCAATTGTTTGAATTTGTCGGAACTCACTTCAGCAGCTTTGGCGTTGATAATAAATGAGGTCCAATCTTGGAATTGGGTGGATCCCGTCCACATACTGATAATAGGCAAAAGATTTGCCTTGCAAGTATCAATAGTGACAGCAGCTGGAGTTCCTGGAGGCATTTTCAAAGCTTCACGACGGAACCGTTCAATAAAACTCTCAGCAGTTTTATTATGTTTCTGTTTGATTTTGTTGAGAGCTGACATTGTCATATCATTGAATCCTTCATAGAACCATTCTAGAAAGATTTGTTTAAGACCTGAAAAGGAAGTAATGCAACCATCGGGTAAACTTCTGTACCAATCGTATGCTACACCGGCTAAACAACCGACGAATACTCTGGTAAGAAGAGCGTCATTTGGCTGAAGTTGAACAGTCATTACCTCAAAATGATTGATGAATTGACTTGGGAAAGTACTGCCATCGAATAGAGAGATAGTTGGGATTTTGTACTTTGGTGGGAACGGGACTTCCTTCCATTCAACTGGATAAGGCTGTTTAATCTCCAATCTTTGCAAGTTGTCTTTCTCTTTAAATGCCTCGAATTGCGTTCTTAAGAGTTTGACAGCTTCGTTGGCGTCTTCTGATGACGAAGAAGGAGCGGGTTGAGTTGTAGCAGTAGGAGGAGGAACAGCATTGTAAGTACTACCCCCAGCTCCTGATTGACTTGGTGTAGTTTGAACTTGTACAGGAGGTATTTGAGTAGGTGCTACCCCCAATCCAGCATTAACAGGCACTGATGATGCTATGATTTCAGGATTTGCAGGTATTACGGTAGGTGGTGTAGTATGTTGTGCTACAATGATAGAATGCATACTAGCAACCATTTCAGCCATGGTTTTTAGTTTGTCTTCGAGTGCAGCGATTCGTTGTTCTTGATTTGCAGAAGTTGAAGCATCCGGATCATCAGTGACAACATAAGCTGTCACTTCTCTTGGTACAATGGAAGACACTGTCTGTTCAGAGCTTTCGCTATATGCATCATAGTCGGAGAAAGAGTCATCTCCAGAATGAGAAACAGGAAGATAATCTGAAGAATCTTGAGGAAGATTCCTTTGACCGATTATATTTCGGCTTTGAGAACGGGTATGTCGAAATACTCCTTCAGATGATTCTTGGAGTAAGTCTAAATACCGTTGGCTTGGTTTACGGAGTCTACCGTGCTTAGAGCATCTTTTACCCCCAGTGTCTCGGGAAGTCATATTAACAGAAGCATATAAGACTTCGTCTTCATCTGACATGGGTTCAGCTTTAGCCAAAGTCAAACGATCGAAGACAGATCGTTTTGTTGTTTGACAACAACATTGAATGATGACTTTGTGATTGCAGTGATGATCACATGGTTGAACCGGAAGTGTTGAGACATTGTCCCGTTTTTGTCTTAGATGTTCTCGAAGATCAGCCCCAGGATGAGGAAAAGTTCGAGGAATATGTTCTTTAACAACATTCGGAACATGGTTTCGATTCTTCAAATGTTTTATCCCCTGTGTGTACAAGGAAGTGCTCATCTCATTGGCATAGGTATCGGGATTTTTGACCTTGGAGATTTGTTTCTGATGATGTTTGACCTTCGGCATTGGCTGTTTGCGTTTTACCGAAGTGGGTCGGTTGAGATAAGTTCTGAGATCAGCAAATTCACCCCCAGGGGTTTCTGTCTGAGACACTAACAGTTTTCCCTGTCTGGAACGGGAAATTTTAAGAGTTGAAAGGTCCTGGAATTCTGCTACCGGAGTAGGCAGAATACCTCTTTGATTAGTACAAATACTCTTGTTATAAAGGAAAGAAGAATTCTTGTTTGAAAGAGTTCTAGTACCAATTGGTACTAAAGTACATTCAGGTGGATCCTCTTCAGTAAAGACTGAAGAAGATTGAGAAAAGACCAAAGGGCCTTTTCTTTTGTTTTGAGATGAAGGGTTAGCTAAAGAGCATTTCCCTCTGTTGTCTTCCAAGTCATGAGACAAGGAAGTTTGAGAAAAGACCAATGGGCCCTTCCTTTTGTTTTGAAGAGAAAGAGGAATAGCCAAAGGACTACCCTCAATGGATTGTGCAGAAGCAATAGGGTGTTTGAGAAGAGGAGTAGAATCTCTTCCTTTATTATGAGAAGAAGAGAGTTTAGCCAAAGGGCTGTTTCTCTTGGATTGCGCAGGCTTAGTTTGCGCATGGGTGGAAGGTGCACTGGTCACTTGTGTAGTAGAAGCTTTGGTAGGAAGTACATCAGGAGTTTTTGCCTTAGAGTGCTTGGGATGCACTTTGGTTGCTGGAGTATTGGTCTGCGCAGGAAAAGCTACTGCCAATTGCGCAAGAGTCATAGGAGTCTTCTGTTTTAACAAGGCAGCATATGAAGTAGCCTGTGCAACAGTTGCAACAGACTGCGCAGCATTGACTGCAACAGATTGTGCAGCATTGGTTGAGACAGATTGTGCAACAGTTGGCACAGCAGTTTGTGCAGCAGTTGGCACAGCAGTTTGTGCAGCAGTTGGCACAACACCCTTGGTGGCAAAACTGCCAGATTGTGCAGCAGTTTTGGAGACCCAAACTGAGCGCACTTTGCTCTTGGCAGAAGTGGCTGTAGTACGGGGAGTGGTCTTGGAGTTGAGCATCGCCTCGTAGGCTGTCTGGTTGACTTTAACAACCAGCGTCTTCTGCGTCTTCCCGATAGACGCTACGTCACATTGAGTTGTTACTTCCTCGTCGGAGGAGAAAGTTGTCCCCAGCAGAGTCGCCATTTTGTTTGCAAAAACAAAAGTATGAAACTTTATTGATAAAAACTGTGTAATAAAGATTACAAGAATTCTGGGAAAATTACAACTATAGGAATCCAATCTAGATGACGATTGCTTTATCCCTTGGACGATGTGAACTTTTGAAGACGAAGCCTCTGAAGTTGAAAACAACTCTGAAAACTGAAGGCAAAAGCCTTGGAAGTTGAAGGCAAAAGCCTCGGAAGAATGCAGCAGCACTTCGGCAAGAACTCCTGAACTCTCTGAACTATTTGTCTGATCTTGATCCCCTTGAAATGAAGACTTGAAACTCTATTTATAGAGTTCTGGAAATAACTAACTTTCAGTTATTCTGGACTGCGCAAGATAATTTGTGCAGCAACTGGTTTGCACAGCATTGGACTGTGCAGGCAGTTATTGGATCGTGGGCCAACTATCTGGGACACATGGCATCATTTGATTAAAATGCACATGATCGTGCATAGACAGTTGCCACGTAATGAGCAATTGATGGCATGAATGCCACATATAATTTGTCAGTTATGTTGGTAGAATGCGCAAAGTGAACTGCGCAGACTTTGGTTTACGCAGACTCAGACTACGCATGAATGGTCTGCGCAGACTCAGACTGCGCATGAATGGTTTGCGCAATCACGGATTGCGCTGCCACCTGTCAGCCGCCCTCGAG
Organism: Iris pallida; assembly: GCA_029216955.1. NCBI lineage: Eukaryota > Viridiplantae > Streptophyta > Magnoliopsida > Asparagales > Iridaceae > Iris > Iris pallida. Next base: position 5,800,582 of record JANAVB010001800.1, read on the forward strand.
CACTGTGCGACGCCATAAACGAACAGTCTCTTCGTTATTCGTGCTGTCAGCTGTCAGAAAGATTTAATTTGATTCAGGTAATCATGACTTTTGCCACGTTAGCCTGCGCAATTGAGAACGTGCGCAAACCAACCTGCGCAATATGATGTCTGCACAATCTGCTGTCTGCACAACTTATCAAAATGATAGATATCTTGAGATCTTGACTTTATTGATTGATGCAACTTGATTTTTTAGGACCTACAACCATGTTAGAAGATACGATCAATCGATAAACTTGACCGATGCTAGTGTCAGAATCCCATGATCTTGAATCAGAAGAGTTGGAACGCTCTTCACTATCGGATTCGGAGACTTCTGGGGATAAGACTGGAGGTGAAGCATATCCGAGACCTCTTTTCGTCCTACTGTAGTACATCTCTGATTTTCTTTTCGGAACAACTGTATGGATAGGAGTTCGTCTACCCTTACCATAGTTGAGGCCATTTTTGAAGTCATAACCCATCTTTCGGATAATGTCTTTTGATTGTTGGCTATAATGACGCAGTTGGAGACGTCCTGTATCATTACTTTTGCTATCATCTGTATAGCTAAATTTCTGTTCTGGTCCTTTACTAAAGAGTATTGGACATTCGCCTCTCTTTCGAGAGGGGACAACAAAATATGAGTCATCCAGATGCTCAATCAAGACCTCTGTCTGAAGGGATTGTACAACTCCGATTGTAAATGACTGAAAGCTATCTAGTATATCCAAATAGCATTTAGTATGATAAATGACATCAGTGTACTGGAAAGTAGATGCTTTTTCATTGATTTGTACATCCATATTTACAACAGGACCTTTAGCCTTAGCAGGCTTGGTCAGATTGATTACAAGAGGGGGAGAAGAAGAATGTGGAGGAGGCTTGCTACGACGAAGGTCAATAACAAGCAGCTCAGAAGAGGTGAGCTCCCTTTGATCTTTGTTACGACGGAGGTCGATAACTAATGGCTCAGAAGAGGTGAGCTCCCTTTGATCTTGACCACCATCGGTTGATTGCTTCCGGACTGGCAAGTGAATAGCCAGTGGTTTGGAGGACTGAGGATGAGAAACACGCCCTTTGACAGGTATGATGAGAGTGTCATTGGGCCGTGCTTCTTGGTCTTCTTCAGTTTCTAAAGCCAGCACTACTTTTATGAACTCATCTTTATACATGCGAGCATCGTTACAATATGCTTTGACACCTTTAAAAGGGTAGAGATCCGCAACCTCTTTTTGGACTTTTTCTTTGTCATCAACGTATTTGAAGCATTGATGGAGAGTAGAAGGAACAATGTTGTGTTCATGAAGGAATGGTCTTCCCAAAAGAGCATTGTAAGAGCAACCATGGTTATCTATAATATAGAAGGTCACCTTTGTGCGAAGATTGCCTATTTGGAGTTTTAGGCGAATCTTACCCAGAGGCTCACTTCTTCCCTGGTTGAACCCCAGGATGGTGGTGATTGTGCTAGAAAGACTATGTACTGGGATCTTCAGTGCGTCTAGCATTGTCTTCGGCATGATGCTGAGTGCTGACCCGGGATCTATCAGAATACGATCGACCTTCATCGTGTCGATGTATCCTGTATAGTATAGAGGACGGTCATGCCTATTGTCTTCCATCAGCATATTATCCTGTGTGAAGGTAATATTTGGAATTAACTCCAACACACTGTGACAGTGGAGGCAAGAGACAGGCTCTGATTCTGGCTTCTTTAGAAAAGTTAGCAGGTTTCCACCTGCATGAGAGCTTCACTCAGGGTTTCTCGAGTCTCTTTGGAGAGGCGCAAGAGCTCAAAGATCGACAGCCTAGCCGGTGTATTAGCTAGTTGAGCCAAAATATCAAAATTATATGGTTTCTCAAGTCCATAAGGAGATGACTTCTTCAAAGGCTTGTCAAAGCGGACTTGTTGTTTGCCTTTGTCGGCTGCTGTCGGCTTAGGGGGAATGGGTTCTACAACCGGTGAAGACACAACAGGGATGCCCTCAGTAGAAACAGGTTGCAATGGAGCAGACTCAGAAGAAGAGGCAGGGTTTTCTCTAGTTTTGGGAAATTCCCGTTGATAGGTTTTTCCTGACCTGGTGCCCAGCAGGATTTCCTCTTCAACTATAGGGCCAAAAGACACCATATTGCAGACCTTTGTTCTGCTCTTGGAGCGGTCTTTCTGTTTAGACGAGAAAGGAGCCTCAAAGTTTGGAACAAGGTCAGGGTGGATCTACATAATCTCACCGTTATCAAGTGATAAGGGGATGAGACCTTCACTCCGGGGAGGAGGGAGATTCTCGAGCTTAAGAGTGGCCTTAGGAATAGGGATGACACCATGCTGTACCATCTGTGGAGGGAAATTACCGAACTGTACTGAGACCATATTTGCAGTAACAGTCTTCTCATCTTGTTGAAGGGTGACAACACCAACATTGACTAACTCTTGAATCTTGCCTTTGAGCACATAACATGCTCGAGTGGGATGACCAATGAACCTGTGATAAACACAATATTTGGGATGATCAGTCTTACCGACCTCGTCAGGCTTCTTCAGGTCTGGGAGTTGGAGCTTATTGCTTTTGATCAAGCAATCGAAGATGCTTACAGTATCGTTATCGTCAAAGGAGTACTCTACTTTCGGACGAGGTTCCCTTGGTGGAGGGGCAGAAGGAGTAGAAGTAGACGTAGGTGGAGCTACGTTGACAGCCAGAGATTCTTTGTTTTTTAAATTGATGTTCAAAGTTTCTTTACCCTTGCGGTTATTCTGGCGATTACCGCTACTAGATGTCGGATGTTCATCCCGGTCGGGGTTAGACATGTGTACCCCCAACTGCTTGAACTTGTCAGCGCTAACTTCAGCTACTTTAGCATTGACAATGAATGATGGTCAGTCTTGAAATTGAGTTGACCCCGTCCATGTGCTGATGATAGGCAAAAGATTTGCCTTGCAGGTATCTATAGTTACAGCGGCCGGAGTTCCAGGAGGCATCTTTAAAGCTTCTCGACGGAATCTTTCAATGAAACTCTCAGCAGTTTCATTATGTCTTTGTTTGATCTTGTTGAGGACCGACATGGTCATGTCGTTAATTCCCTCGTAGAATCGCTCCAAGAAGATTTGTTTAAAACCCGAGAAAGAGGTGATACAGCCATCAGACAAGCTCCTGTACCAATCGTATGCTACACCGGCTAAACAGTCGACAAATACCCTGGTTAGAAGAGCGTCATTTGGCTGAAGTTGAACAGTCATTACCTCAAAGTGGTTAATGAACTGACTCGGAGAAGTGCTGCTGTCAAACAGCGAAATTGTGTGAATCTTGTACTTTGGAGGGAATGGGACTTCCTTCCATTCAACCGGATAGGGTTGTTTGATCCCCAATCTCTGTAAGTTGTCCTTCTCTTTAAAAGCCTCGAATTGAGTGCGCAAGAGTTTAACAGCTTCATTAGCATCCTCCGATGATGCAGAAGGAGCAGGCTGAATTATAGTGTTAGGGGGAGGAACAGCGTGGTAAGTGCTACCCCCAGTTCCTGACTGACTGGGTATGGTTTGAATTTGTACAGGGGGTATTTGAGGAGATACTACCCCCAAACCTGTATTGACAGGCACCGACGATGCTATAATCTCAGGGTTTGCAGCAGGTGCGGTCGGTGGTATCGTATGTTGGGCCATGATGATAGAATGCATACTTGCGACCATTTCAGCCATGGTCTTCAGCTTATCCTCCAGTGCAACTATTCGTTGTTCTTGATTTGCCGTACTAGAAGCATCTGGATCTTCAGTGACAACGTAGGCTGATACTTCTCTGGGCACAGTAGAAGATACTGTCTGTTCAGAGCTTTCACTGTATGCATCATAATCAGAGAAGGAATCATCTCCTGAATAAGAAATAGGGAGATGACCAGAGGGATCTTAGAGAAGATTCCTATGACCGATTGTGTCTCGACTTCGGGTGTGTCAAAATACTCCTTCAGAAGATTCTTGGAGTAAATCTAAGTACCGCTGGCTGGGCCTGCGAGGCTTGCCGTGTTTGGAGCACTTTCTACCCCCAGTGTCTCGAGAAGCCATGTTGACGGAAGCATACAACACTTCGTCTTCATCTTCTGACATTGGTTCAGAAGTTGTAAAATTCAGACGATTGAAAACATATCGTTTTGTTGTCTGGCAACAACACTTGATGACAACCTTGTGATTACAATGGTGTTCAAGTGGTTGAACTGGAGGTGTTGAGATGTTGTCCCGTTTTTGCTTGAGGTGCTCTCGGAGGTCAGGAACAGTGACGGGATGAGAAGAAGTTTGAGGGACGTACTCTTTGACAACATTCGGAACATAGTTCCGGCTCTTCAGATGTTTTGTCCCGTGAGTATACAGGGAAGTACTTACTTCGTTAGCATAGGTGTCAGGATTTTTCATCCTGGAAGTTTGCTTATGATGCAGGTTCATCTTCGGCATTGGCTGCTTGCATTTCGCCGAAGTTGATGTAGACTGAGGTCTATTGAGATACACCCGGAGATCAGCAAACTCACCCCCAGGGGTTTCTGTCTGAGACACCAGTAATTTCCCCTGCTTTGAGCGAGACATCCGAAGAGTTGGAAGATCTTGGAAATGTACAACAGGAGTAGGCAAGATGCCTCTTTGATCAATGTTCTTCCCTTTAGTAGGGAAAGTTTTTGTACTGTTTAGTGCTGAGGCACATTCAGATAGATCGTCTACGATAAAAACCGGAGAAGACTGAGAAAAGACCAAAGGGCCTTTTCCTTTATTTTGTGAAGAAGGGTTGGCTAAAGAGCGTTTCCCTCTGCTGTTTTCCGAGTTCTGGACTGCGGAAGATCGAGAAAAGACCAAAGGGCCTTTTCCTTTATTCTGAGGATGAGGAGGAACAGTCAACAGACTACCCCCAGTGGATTGCGCTGGAGCAACAGGGTGCTTGGGAAGAGGAGTAGAATCTTTCCCCTTGCTAAGAGAATAAGGGAGATTAGCCAAAGGGCTATCCCTATTAGACTGCGCTGGAACAAGAGGGGTAGCCACATGCGCTCGGGTTGAGGCAGCAGTAGGCGCCTTGGCCGATTGTGCCTGAGAGGATTTGACAGATAGCCTTTTGGCCACAGAAACTCCAGGAGTTGCAGCTTGCGTAGCAAGAGTTTTGGTCCCAGAAGACTTAAGTTGCACTCTGGTTGAAGGGGCAATTGGTTGCGCAGGAGGGAAGGAAGTTGCCAACTGCGCTAGAGGAAAAGGGGTCTTGCACTTTGCCAGAGCAGCATAGGAAGTGGCTTGCGCTGTGGCAAGAGGAGCAGTGTGCTGTGCATGGGCAGTAGAAGCATTGGCTTGCGCTTTGGCAGCGCTGGTGGTGTTTTGCGCAAGGACATGAGAGGCTACTGGTTCCCTGGCAGCAGAGACAGCAAGTTGCGCAGATGATTGTGCAGAGGATTTCGGAGTCCACACTGAATGGACTTTGCTTTTGGCAGAGGCCACAGTGCGACGAGTAGCCCCAGAGTTGATCATCGTTTCATAGGCAGTCTGGTTGACCTTCACAACCAGCGTCTTTTGCGTCTTTCCGATAGACGTAACGTCACATTGAGTTGCCACTTCCTCGTCGGAGGAGAAAGTCGTCCCCAGCAGAGTCGCCATTTTGTTTGCAAAAACAAAAGTCTTTATTTCACAAACTTTGTAAGAAGATTACAATTGAATTCTGGAAAAGTACAACTATATGAATCCGATCTGAAGACGATCGCTTTATCCCTTGGATGATGTGAACTTTGAAGACGATAGCCTCTGAAGAATGCAGCAGCACTTGGGCAAGAACTCCTGATCTCTGATGATAATAATGATCTGATGCCCTTAATGAAGGACTTGAAACTCTATTTATAGAGTTCTAGAAATAACTAATTTGTAGTTATTCTGGATTGTGCATGATGAACTACGCTGGCGACAGACTGTGCAGACTGCAAACTGCGCTGGCCTATTGGGAAGTTGCTCGATCGTGGGCTAATTGTATTCAGACGCGTGGCATTGTTTGATTGAAATGTGCTTGGTCGTGTACAGGCTGTTGCCACGTGGCGAGCAATTGATGGCATGTAATCCACGTAATAAATGTCAGTTATTGGATGAATTGCGCTAGCATCAGACTGCGCTTCCTTCTAATTACTGGACAGCACTAGGATTTAGACTTGGTCAAACTGCGCTACGGTTGGACTGGTAGACTGCGCTGAAGTGGTACAGCTGTTCTCGAGCGCTGTGCTGCACAAGAAACGAACGGACTCCTCGTTTTTCGGGCTGTCAGGCTGTCATAAGATCCGATCTTTGTCAGGTAATGATGGCATTGCCATGTCAGCGTAGCGCGCTCTGGTGGTAGCGCAGTTCAGCTTGTGCGTTCGATTTGTAGCAATCTGTTTCCTGCGCAATCCATTTGACGGGTGCACAATTGAGACTTCTCGGCCTATTTGCTAGATGCAACTTGATTTTTATGACATACAAGGTGTAGTTTCCTCGAACGGTTATCTAGGCCAATGGACTGATTCGACCCGGGAGGAACGAGTATATCAAGCGCCAGCCTTACATCGGCGTGGGTTATTCGGAAACTTTCACACAGGGCTCGCTACACGCCGGAAAAGGGTCGTCGTCTAACCCAGCTATAGTCCGTGATGGCTTGACGTTGCCAGTGACCTTCACATCCTTTTACTGCTTAACTAATGCACATGACACGGGATGAATATGATAGCTGCTTATTGTCTACAATTTCATATGCTTGTCTCGAAACATGTTAACATGCAAATTGATCAGGATGGTTAGAAAGATCACAGAAATAGCTAGCTAACATGTTTATAAACTGCTTGAATCAAATGCAGAGCTTGGATTTTAATTAGCCATTCGCCAGTACATGTGCTCGTACTGATCTTCGCTCTTTGCAGGTCCCATGAACCAGGAAGGACTCACCAAGTAGCTCGGCGACGTTCGTAATTTTGAAGCTTCGGCCGCACGTCGAAGACTTTTCTCACAACTCCACTTTTGAAGACTCTCAATCGTCCAAGAAAGATGGCTCAGCGTCCCTTCATTCCAGGTCACTGGAAGACTCTGTTGTATATTGAAGGATGTGTGCAATGTATGGAACAAATATCTCATCGACACTCTTTTGTAATTGAGTCATGTTGTAGCCCGCGGGGCATGAGTCCTGTACCGGAGTCTGTAAATGATGTTCGTTATCAATAAAGATCAAAGTTCTCTTTACTTAATGTGTGATTCAATTTGTCTACTTGCTCTCTTAGATCACGTGTCTTGGATTATCTTATGACTATGCCTTGTGCGATCGCAAACTAGGTTCGCACGGCATCACGCCCGGGGGACAACAATCGATTCGACGGAATCAGGGCATGACATAATGGTATCAGAGCACGGCTTTACGTCCTTGGCCTCCAGTGTCGTGTTTATAGTCTCAAACCATAGACCTCGTGTCGATGAGATGAGTTGTTCCATAAGTTGAACCCAGGACATTTCTGAAACTAACGAGAGTTGCCTTTCTTTTCCCTGCAGTTGCGAGAGCTCGGGCGGAGGACGAGACGAGCGCTTCCAGCGTCTCGAGTAGTTCCAGACCCGAGCATTCCGTCAACCCAACCGGGATGACGCCTACCGTAGCCGGATCTTCCGGCGACCCGATGCAACGGATGCTGCAGATGCTCGAAATGCAGCAACACCAAAACGAGCTCCATTATCAGCAAGTAGAGGTTCATCAGACCCAGCTCGAGAATCGGTTCGAGGCTCAATTCAAGCTGCAGCAGCAGCAGCTGAATACACTCCAGCAAATTGTACAATCGGTCATGGTCAATAATAATTCAACGATGACGCCTGTCGTGACCAAGCCTGCGGTTCGGTCCAATGAAGCTGAACCGGAGGCTCCCGTGCTCTCACCTGCAGCACCGAGAAGTTCTAACTTCGATGTGTCAAAATTTACGAAAAGCTGTCGCACTTCCTTCAACGGTACAGAAGATCCCTCCGTGGCGATCGACTGGTTGGAGGAGCTGGAAGACAAGTTCGAGCTTCTGGGTGTCGAAGGCTCGAAGAATGTCGCGTGTGCTCAACTTCTACTTCGAATGAACATGCACGATTGGTGGGCCGTGCAGAAGCGGGCAATTCGACGTGAAGACGGGACGGCGGCGATCTCATGGGCCACATTCAGAAATGCGTTCGAGACTGAATATCTTTCTGCAGCCGTGCGACAAGAAAAAGAAAACGAATTTATGCAGTTGAGGTACGGGAATATGACAGTACGACAATATGCGGCCGAGTTCAACAAACTTGCCAAATTTGCTGGAGCATATCTACCTACAACTGCAAGTCGAGCTCGACGATTTGAAGTGGGCCTGCGTTCCTCTATTCGTGCTCATGTTTCGGTGCCTGAATATAAAACCATGGGCGAGGCACTCAACCATGTCCTCCGTCTGGAGTCCGAGTATCCTCCTGCTACTACTGGCGCTGTTCACTTTAATAACAAACACCATAGTAATGCGGGAGGCAACAATGCGCACAAGCGTCAAAATCGCAGCAACGGAGGCGGCAACCAGACGAAGGATCTAATAGTCTGTAATTTCTGCCATAAAGAGGGGCACATGGCAAACGAGTACCGATTGAAGAAAGGAGCATGCTTTGGGTGCGGCCGAATGGACCACATTGCACGCAACTGTCCGGAGAAGTCGAACCAGCGCCCACAACAACATCATCAGAACCGAGGCCAAGCACCTCGGGCTCCATCGACCGCACAACAGAATGGCCAAGACCGTCGTCCCAATGCTCAGGGCCGTGTCTACACCATGACTCGAGACGAAGCGTTCGCATCTGACACAGTCGTGACAGGTATACTGCAATTTAATAATAAACCTGCTCGTGTATTGTTTGATTCAGGTGCCACGCATAGTTTTATATCGGCAGACTTCACCGTCGAGCACAAATTTTCCCTGACACCGCTGGGTCTCAATTTTACTGTTAACGTACCGTCGGGCATGCCACTACTTATAAATTTAGTCTGCGGAGACAAAATCATCTATATAGGTGGTCAAAAGATCAGTCTTGATGCGATAGTTCTAGATATTAATGACTACGACATCATTCTGGGGATGGATTGGCTCAGTCCGTGTAATGCAACCATAGACTGTGCTGAAAAGAGAGTCACATTCCGGATACCTGGAGTGCCTGAATTATGCTATTCGTGTGGTGAGACGTCGTCGACCTGCATGGTGATCTCCGTAATATCTGCTCGACGGATGCTGCATTCCGGGTGTAAAGGTTATCTAGCGTCCGTTCGAGACATTCGACAGGATGGTGCAAACGCGGGTCAGACCGACGTTGTGACAGAATTTCCAGATGTGTTTTCGGACGAACTGCCCGGCATGCCACCCGATCGAGAGATTGAGTTCACTATCGATACATTAATCTCCGATACCCGACCGATATCTAAAGTCCCGTACAGAATGGCCCCCGCAGAGCTTAAAGAACTCAAAGTACAGTTACAAGAGTTGCTCGACAAGGGATTCATTCGACCCAGCGTCTCGCCATGGGAAGCGCCGTGCTGTTCGTCAAAAAAAATGATGGCTCACTGCATCTTTGTATCGATTACCGCGAACTGAATAAAGCCACCGTCCGGAACAAATACCCTTGCCCCGCATAGACGATCTGTTTGATCAGCTGCAAGGAGCTACGGTGTTCTCAAAAATTAATTTGCGCTCGGGTTACCATCAACTCAAGATCAAGCCGGACGATGTGCCAAAGTCTGTCTTTCGTACTCGATACGGCCATTACGAATTCTTGGTAATGCCGTTCGGCCTAACGAACGCCCCAGCTGCTTTCATGGATTTGATGAATCGAGTGTTCCGACCATTCCTCGATAAGTTCGTAGTAGTTTTTATCGACGATATACTCGTCTACTCGAAGAATAGACGGCAACACACTGCGCATCTACGGACCGTGCTTCAGATCCTTCGAAAAAATTAGTTGTATGCGAAGCGAATCAAATGTGAATTTTGGCTGAGCAGCGTCACATACCTCGGACACATCATTTCAGCTGAAGGCATTGCGGTCGACCCAAAAAAGTTGAAACCGTTGTCAATTGGAAACGACCAACGTCCGTCGGCGAGATTCGAAGTTTCCTTGGCTTAGTGGGATACTACCGACGCTTCGTGAAAGACTTCGCGAAGATCGCATCGCCTCTGACTCGCCTCACCCATAAAGGAGTCGCATTTGAATGGTCACACGACTGTGAAGCTTCATTCCAGGAATTAAAGCAACGGCTCGTCTCGGCCCCGACACTCGTGCTTCCAGAAGGGACTGAGGGTTTCCAGATATTCAGCGTCGTGTCCGGTCAGGGCTTGGGGTGTGTGCTGATGCAGCAGAACAAGGTGATATCTTTTGCTTCCCGACAGCTAAAGCCGCATGGGAAGAACTATCCTACTCATGACCTGGAGTTAGCGGCGATTGTGTTCGCGTTAAAATTGTGGCATCACTGTCTTTATGGTATGGCGTGCATGATCTATACCGATCACAAGAGCCTCAAGTATCTATTCACGCAGAAGGAACTGAACTTGCGGCAAAGGCGTTGGCTTGAACTGATCAAAGATTACGACTTGACTATTGACTATACGCGGAGAAAGGAAAATATTGTGGCGGAAGCTTTGAGTCGGAAGTATATTGCCTCGTTATCCATCGACCGCAGACTGCTATGCGACCTAGAAGAGATGGGCATCGAACTCCGAGTCCGATTCAGGAATGTGCAGTTGGCAAAGTTGCAGTTAGAGCCGAGCTTGCAAGAAAAGATCAAGACCACTCAGAAGGACGATCCGTACCTGAAGAAAATGCGAGAGCTAATCTCAACGGGTAGGACGACCGACTTTGAGAAAGACGAAACCGGCATGCTTCGATTGAAGGGTAGGCTATGCGTTCCGGATAATTCAGGACTTATAAAGGAGATATTATCGGATGCGTACTATGCGAAGTACACCTTGCATCCCGGTAGCAAGAAGATGTATAAGGACCTCTGCACAAACTTCTGGTGGCACGGAATGAAAAGAGATATGGTACTCTTCGTGTCACAATGTATGGCCTGTCAGCAGGTGAAAGCTGAGCACCAGAGACCGGGCGAAGAGATGCGGAATCTGGCGATTCCGGAATGGAAGTGGAAGCACGTGTGCATGGATTTTATTGTTGGTCTGCCGAAGACGCCGCAGGAAAATGATGCCATCTGGGTCATCATCGATCGACTAACCAAGTCAGCGCACTTCATTGCCATTAAAGTTACTTGGAGCGTTGATCGCCTGGCGCAGATTTATCTTGACAAGATAGTACGGCTGTACGGAGTTCCAGTATCCATCGTCTCTGATCGGGAGTCACGGTTTATGTCGCGATTCTGGAGTAGCCTTCAGTCGGCTCTAGTTACCAAGTTGCAGTTCAGCTCAGCTTACCATCCTCAGACCGACGGCCAAACAGAGTGCGTCAATCAGATTCTCGAAGACATGCTACGACTCTGCACAATTGACTTCAAATCAAGCTGGGATGTTCATCTACCTCTGGCTGAATTTGCATACAACAATAGCTATCAATCCAGCATCCAAATGGCGTCGTATGAAGTCTTGTACGGATGAAAGTGCCGATCACCCATTTGCTGGGACGAAGTCGGAGAGCGGTAGATTCTCGGCCCGGAACTGGTGGAACAGACTGTGCAAAAAGTTTGGCTCATTCGGGAAAGATTAAAGACCACACAGAATCGTCAAAAAAGTTATGCGAATGTTCATCGTCGGTCCCTCCAGTTTCAAGAAGGCAATCATGTATTTCTTAAAGTGTCGCCCATGCGAGGAGTTACTCGGTTCGGCGCGAAGGAAAAGTTTAGTCCGAGATTCGTTGGACCGTTCGAAATACTCGAACGGGTCGCCCCAGTGGCCTATAAAATTGCCCTACCGCCGGCGCTAGAAGGTGTATACAATGTCTTCCACGTTTCTCAGTTGCGGATGTACGTGCACGACCCTAGCCACGTGGTAGATTTTGGCCAGCTGGAGCTGAAGTTCGACTTATCCTACGTTGAAGAGCCAGTTCAAATCTTAGGACGCAAGGATAAGCTGCTGCAAAATCAAGCGATCCCTCTCGTCCGCATTCTCTGGAGGAACCATTCGGTCGAAGAGTCGACGTGGGAGCTCGAATCGGAAATGAAGGAGAAATTTTCTTCATTATTCTCGTAGAGGTAGGTTCTATCCTTAAGTTTCGAGGACGAATTTTTTTATTAGTTGGTTATGGTGTAGTGCCCCGTCCCTACATCGTGTCCCGTTTTCGTCCACGGGGTGCACGAAAAGGAACACTGTCGCTATCGATTCGGTCGGGACCGATAGGTCGGAATTGGCCGAGTCGATCGAATGGGAACGATTGAATTAAGATCCATTCCACATTATGGAATGACTTCTTCGGAACCAAGTCTCATATTCAGCGGATTGCGCCTCAAGGATTGGCTCTGCGGCTGAGTCGGGAGAGACCTCCCATTGCTCTGGTTTTTATGCCGCACTTGATTTGGCTTTGGCTTTGGTTTTCGTGAATGCGTTTTTCGTGAATGTTTTCGATGGGTTTTCTTGACTTGCGTTTTCGAGCTTCACATTCATATCGAAATTCCTTGAATAACACAGTGTTCTAATCAGTTGCTTATGCGATTGCAGGTGATCGCGTAGGCGACGTCAGCGCAGCCAACCAGTCGCTCGCTTGAAGCAAGTCTAAGGCGAGTGGCTGACCTCCTTCGCCTCGTCCCTTTATTTTAAAATCAATTGAAGTTAATGAATGCTTGTCATAATAGTGTAGAATCAAAAAAATTGTGGCATGATTCTTCATGAAATATTTGCTATCAAACTGTCGGTATTGAAAATGGAAAACATGCTTCCTTATGCAATTCCACTTAGCCTATGCAAAACAATGAATGAATCGATTAACATTTATCGCAACGATATGGCTAAGTGAGTAAATCGACTAAGTTCAAAAGAAAGGCTAAGTTTCGCACATAAAAGAGAAATGATAAGGTTCTAGAAAAGAGATAGCATATTTTAAGACTCTGCAAAATGGTCATTGGACAACTTGTCGCCAAGGTGTAGTTTCCTCGAACGGTTGCCTAGGCCAAGGGACCTATTCGGCCCGGGAGGAACGAATATAGCAAGCGCCAGCCTTACATCGGCGTGGGTTATTCGAGAACTTTCGCACAGGGCTCGCTACCCGTTGCGAAAGGGTCGCCGTTTAACCCAGCTATAGTCCATGATGGCTTGACATTGCCAGTGACCTTCACACCCTTTCACTGCCTAACTAATGCACGTGGCACGGGATGAATATGATAGCTGCTTAATGTCTACAATTTCATATGCTTGCCTCGAAACATGTTAACATGCAAATTGATCAGGATGGTTAGAAAGATCACAGAAATAGCTAGCCAACATGTTTATAAAACTGCTTGAATCAAATGCAGAGCTTGGATTTTAATTAGCCATTCGCCAGTACATTTGTTCTTACTGATCCTCGCTCTTTGCAGGTCCCGTGAACCAGGAAGGACGCGCCAACTAGCTCGGCGACGTTCGTGATTTTGAAGTTTCGGCCGCGCGTCGAAGACTTTTCTCGCAACTCCACTTTTGAAGACTCTCAACCGTCCAAGAAAGATGGCTCAGCGTCCCTCCATTCCAGGTCACTAGAAGGCTCTGTTGTATATTGAGGGATGCGTGCAATGTATGGAACGGCTATCTCATCGGCACCCTTTTGTAATTGAGTCATGTTGTAGCCCGCGCGGTATGAGTCCTGTACCGGAGTCTGTAAATGATGTTCATTATCGATAAAGATTAAAGTTCTCTTTACTTAATGTGTGATTCAATTTGTCTGCTCGCTCTCTTAGATCACGTGTCTCAGATTACCTTATGACTATGCCTTGTGCGATCGCAAACTAGGTTCGCACGGCATCACGTTCGAGGGACGACTATCGATTCGACGGAAACGGGACGTGACATAATGGTATCAGAGTACGGCTTTACGTCCTTGGCCTCCAATGTCGAGTTTCTAGTCTCAAACCGTAGACGTCGTGTCGATGAGATGAGTTGTTCTATACGCTGAACCCAGGACATTTCTGAAACTAACGAGAGTTGCCTTTTTTTTTTTCCTAAAGTCGCGGAAGCTCGGGCGGAGGACGAGACGAGCGCTTCCAGCGGCTCGAGTAGTTCCAGACCCGAGCATTCCGTCAACCCAACCGGGATGACGCCTACCGTAGCCGGATCTTGCGGCGACCCGATGCAACGGATGCTGCAGATACTCGAAATGCAGCAACGCCAAAACGAGCTCCATCGTCAGCAAGCGGAGGCTCGTCAGACCCAGCTCGAGAATCGGTTCGAGGCTCAATTCAAGCAGCAGCAGCAGCTGAATACACTCCACCAAATCGTACAAATCTGGATTTGGTAATAACATATTTATGGAGTCCAAATCTGATTAAATATTTGATTTAATTTGATTTCGATGTCCATAATTAGTGCTGAGCTATTTTAGATATAATATGATTCTTATTTGAGGGTTTCCTATTTAAGAAATCCTATTATGACTTAAAATAGTTTTTTCTCATCCTATATATATGGGGTGAGGGTGGAGGCACAAAGCACAACACAAAAGTGGAGATTCGAGGTGCTCGTCCACAGAAAATCTAAGAGAAAGTTTCGCACTTTGCTCTTAGGACTTCGCCATCCAAGACAGAAGGAAGAATAGATCTAATCGAGGGGTCGTCAACTTCGGTTATGAAGATTGCTGCGGATTGGTGAGCGATTTCAATTGTAATCTCTTTCTTTTCTTCTTGAGTGTGGTGAGGGGGTTGAACCTATTAGGGCAAAGGGTTCAACATTAGTTTGTGTCAATCTTATAATTTTATCTGAGTTATAGAGATTTAGATTTGTCCAGGTGACGTAGTCACCGCCATATACTTGTCTTTATCTGTGCTTTGTGTCCGTTAGACGGGGGTTGGTTATTTCAGGTGGATTGACTTAAGTTTTCGCTGTGACAACGTTTCAGATACGGTACCGAAGCGCAAGAGGGCATAACCGATTTCCAACATTTCTATGTCTATGGTCAAGATTGGTCCAAAGATGAGTCCGATAGGACTTTAGGCTTGGACGTTTTTTTCTGCTGAGGATAATATAAAATTCTAGTGTGACCCATAAATGATCGAAATTGCAAGTGATCCTTCATGATCAGCTTACAGCAGCAAAAGATTAAGAGTCAACCAAAATAACTTCCGATTTGGATAATCTAACCTACTGTACCGGCCTCTGTCAGGCTCACAAACTCCATTTAAAGCACTATATTAAAATATGGATTATTTAGTAATAGAGTCTCATATAATATGTAATATTAAAATTTGGATTTTTCAAATTGTCTGAGATTAGAGTTTGAATTTTCAAATTATTGTTCATACAGTAATTTGGAGACCCAAATATTAACATTGAACAATTTGAAAATTCAGATCCAAATATCAATTATTATGTAAGATCTTATTATTAAATAATCCTTAAAACATTTTGCATGTGTTGGCCCCCACATTACACTGTGTGATCGATGGAGCCAACTATAGGAAGCAATTCCTCAAATCATTATACAATTGGTTTATGAAATTCCAAGAAAGGACTTTTTCAATATATATCCTCATATATATATATATATATATATATATATATATATATATATATATATATATATATATATATATATAAAATATTGGAAATATTGAGGGCCAAACAAATTGGAGAATTGATGTGATAGGCCGCACAATATCCATGTGGTCCTCTCAGTTCCTACTTAACGTGTTGTGGAATTATTTGATTCTCCTTAAGCCTACAAAGAGCCATATAGTAAGAAGGAACTTCATAGCCTTCACATATATTTGTACTAATATATAATCTAAATAGTAGGAATATATATATATTCAACATTTTTTACTTTTATTGATTAAAATTTTATTTATTTATTTATTTATATATATATTTATTTATTTATGTGCAATTAATATCTCATCTGATTACATTCAACTTAATCTAGTTTTTAATATTTAAATCAAAATGAGTTTAATATGTAAGTTAAAATTCGATCCAAAAGAATATTAATTAGATGATGTTTGAACTTTTTTCTTAAATCTAAATTGAAAAAACATAAATTGGATATTTATCACATAGTAACATTTCATTTTGTTCTCTCCTAAGTGAAATTTTTTAGTTAAAATTTACAAAACAAAAGATTATATATAAGGTCATGTTTGATTGGGCATATTTCCATCACAAATTTTCAATAGCTTATATTTTGTATTGAATTATTTTTCGAAAAAATATTATTTTTCATATTTTTTTTTCCTAAAATGGTGAAAAATAAACTACTCCAACCCATAGAAAAATATTATTTTTCACAAAAATAACTATTTTTGGTAGAAAAATGATATCAATCAAAACCCAAATTAAGTTTTCTATAATTTTTTTTTAAAAATTTCAGAATTTTTTTCTTCTAGTAAAATAATTTCATGGAATTAATTATTTTTCACATATTTTTTACCTTGTAATGAAACACGCTTTAATATAAAATTTATTTGATAACTTATTGATAAAATTTAATTTAAAATTAATCAATTGATAAAATATTATTTAAACTATGAACTATAATTAAATTAAATAATAACATGATTATAGGTTACTACTAAAATAATATAAATAATAACATAATTATAGGTAATTAGAAGGATTTTAAAAACAAAATTTTAATAATATGAGTATATATATATATATATATATATATATATATATATATATATATATATATATATATATAAACCGTTTTCAGGTCTCTTTTATACATATATACATAGAGTCCATTTTTGTTCATCCACCAAAACTAGGTGGGATGTTCACCCCCCACTTAAAAATGATATATGACAAATTAAATGACAAACCACTTACAAAGTGATTTGTGTGGGATAAAAATGTCACGTGTCAAAATTTTAAGAGTCCAATTTTGTTCACCCACCAAATCTAGGGTGTTTGTTCACCCTCAAATAGAAGATTGACACGTGTCAAATATTTTAGTCAAAACCACTCTGAATGTTTAAAGCATCTCCAATCCTATTGTCTTATTTTGTATTGTGATTCCTATGTAGCATGAGGCACAAGACAATGTCTTTACTATGTGGCAAGATGATATTCACACAAGATAATGAGATAAAAAAATGTTCTCCAATGCAAAAGTTTGAGAAGACAATAAAATTACTTTTTTTTTTCCAACTTTCAAGACAACTTTTCCACTTCTTTCTTTTTTATAAATATTTTTATTCATAATTGATGATGTGGAAGTAAAGCATTGTGAAGTCTATTGTCTAGCACATAGAGTCGTGGTGTACTGGTAACACCACCGTACACCGGGAGGTAGGACCGGGTTCGAGCCCTCCCTCCCACGGAGGTGGCTGGGCGGCGGTGGCCACGGCCTCCGGACCAAAGTCGGGTGGAGTCGTCCACCGACTTTGGTTTTTATTAAAAAAAAAAGAAAAAAAGAAAAAAAAAAGAAGTCTATTGTCTAGATCTAGACAACCAACTTCACATTGTCTTTGACATGTCATTGCCATGTCAACTTCACAATTTATTTCACATTTGCATTGGAGAAGAAATTTTGAAATAAGAAGTGGTAATTCCTATGTGGCAACCATTTTTTTTTTCAAAACTCGCAATGGGTTAGAGATGCTCTAATACAAAACCACTTATAAAGTGGTTTATGTTGAGTAGTGGATTTGACACGTGTCACTCTTCTACTGGAGGGTGAACAAACACCATAGTTTTGGTGGATGAACAAAAATAGACTCACTTTTTGGGTAAAGTGCAAAAAATCTCTCGTTAAATATGTTACTTTTGCACTAAAAGACCTTTTAGAATTTTTTGTCAGTTTACCCCTCCTTAGATTATATAACCGCTCGATTAGACCCCTCCAGCCAAAATTTAAAAAATTTATACCAAAAATATCCCTCCCCACCCTCCGGCGGCGCCGGCGCCGGCGCCGGCGAGCCCCCCCTGCCAACGCCGGCGATCCCCCCCGCCCCCCCCCCCCCCCCCCCCCCGACCCCCTCGCCCACCCCCCCCCCCCCCCCCCGCCGCCGGTGATCCCCAGCCCCCCCGACCCCCCCTCCCATCGCCGGCGATACCACCGCCCCCCCGACCCCCCCTCCCATCGCCGGCGATACCACCGCCCCCCCCCCCCCCCCCCCGACCCCCTCGCCCCCCCGCCGCCGGCGATCCCCCCAGCCCCCCCCGACCCCCCCCTCCCATCGCCGGCAATCCCCCCCCCCCCGACCCCCTCCCCCCCCCGCCGCCGGCGATCCCCAGCCGCCCCGACCCCCTCCTCCTCCTTCGCCGGCCCCGACCCCCCCGCTCCCTCGTCGTCCCCCGACCCCCGACTCTCTCGCCGGCGAGCGACCCCCCACCCCCGCCCCCCCTACCCCCGTCCGACCCCTCCCCCCCTCCCCCCCCCCCCCCCTCCGCCTCCGTCGCCGCCGGCGAACACAGCCGAAGAAGGAGGGGGGGGGGGGGGGGGGAGGGAGGGATAAAATTGTCACTTGGGGACAAAATGAGCATATTTCAAACTTTTGGAAATTTTAAGAGCATGGGATCTTTTAGTGCAAAGTAACATATTTAACGAGAGTTTTTTTGCACTTTACCCCTCACTTTTTTAATTTGGGGGGGGGGGAGGGGGGGGGGGGGGGGTGTTTGAATATTCCATCGAGTTTTGGTTGGTAAACAAAAATAGACTCTATATACAGCTAAACATGTCTGGCTCAAATGACTAAGATGTGAGACTAACGTTATTTTTTATGATGATTATGAATTCGAGCCACGAAAGAGACAATTATTAAAAAAAAAAAAAAAAAATACACACACAGCACGGACGGCTATCAAACGTATACATATAATCCGTAACGTGTCATACTCAAATCTCAGCTAGCAAATCAGAAGCTCACAACACTTATCTTCAAATTGTCTACAATCACTATCGAACCCTAACGATATATGCGCAGCCACTGCATGAAATATTAAGAACTTATATATATATATATATATATATATATATATATATATATATATATATATATATATATATATTTTTTTTTTTTTTTTTGAAAGAAGGTAATTGTGGCGAACGCTCCCACCGGGAATCGATCTCCTGACCACTTGGGCCGCATGCATCTCTCTTAATATATATATATATATATATATATATATATATATATATATATATATAGAGAGAGAGAGAGAGAGAGAGAGAGAGAGAGGATCAAAAGCCTTCCTTAGAAAATCCCCTAAAAAACTCCCTCACTCTAATTCGTAATATTAATATTAATATTAATGTTAATATTAATGTTAGTATTAATGTTAATGTTAATATTAATTTTTTTTATATTAATGTTAATGTTAATATTAATGTTAATATTAATTTTAATGTTAAGTTTAATGTTAATTTTAGTATTTAATGTTAATATTAACATTAATATTAACATTAACATTAATATTAAAATTAATATTAACATTAATATTACGAATTAAATTGAGAAAAGTTTTTAGGGAATTTTCTAAGGAAAACTTTTCATCCGCTTCCATATATATATATATATATATATTATATATATATATATTATATATATATAGATATATATATATAGTATATATATATATATATAAAATATGGAAGCGATCAAAAGTCCCCCTTAGAAAATTTTCCTAAAAACTTCTCTCACTCTCATCCGTAATTTAATGTTAATATTAATGTTAATGTTAATATTAATGTTAATATTAACATTAAATACTAAAATTAACATTAAACTTAACAGTAAAATTAATATTAATTAATATTAACATTAACATTATATTAATATTAACATTAACATTAACATTAATATAAAAATAAAAATAAAAATAAAAATAAAAATTAACATTAATATTAACATTAATATTAATATTAACATTAATATTAACATTAAATTATAGATTAATTTTTAGGGGATTTTCTAAGGGGGGCTTTTGATCCGCTCCATATATATATATATATATACATATATATATATATATATATATATATATATAAGTGCTAACTTTCTCATTAAGCACTCCGCAATGTATCTCCAAGAAGATGACTCATTTGCCTCCTACCTCGCCCTCATCCGGCAGAGCTTCACGAACGATGCCGACGCCGATGCCGCGGCCGACCTGAACCGCCCAGTATGCCTGGTCTGGAAAAGACGTCGCGGCGACGACGAGCTCGACGTCTTCGGCGCCGAGAAGTACTACAGCTGCAGCGATGTCGCAACGTACGCGGATGGCGGCGATCATGAGAAGATTAGCAGCAGCATCGACGGGAAGTCGGCCTTCTGGTCGAGCGCATGCTCGACGTACAGCAGGAGCACGATCATGCTCCGCAGCCGCCGCGAGAAGACGACACGGCCGCTGCCAACCAATAGGAGAAGCAGCGGCGGCAGCAGGAAGACGCTGCTTGCGCTCTTCCGCTGCTGCTGCTCCAAGGAGAACGCCGTGGACGTCGCCAGGTGCATGCGGTATCGGGCTACAAAGTGAAATATGTATATATGTTGTGTTAAGCATCTGGTTCTCGTATCACAGAATAGATGCCCCTACTCCACTGTTTCAAATATAAGAATAAAATAATGCAGTTATATGGTTTTAAGGAAGCAAAATGATATTTTGTTCGCGGTCCGAATTAAACTTATGCAGTTAATATGATTTTATGGAAGCAAATAATATTTTATCCGGGTCTGCTGTGATCGCATGCCACGTGGCCGAATTCTATTGCTTCCATATTTGCTTGGGGTCGCCACCGGAATTTCTCTGCCAATGTGAGACAGTGACACTTGGTCTGCAGTCAACGTCCTTCAAGGAAATACAAGTAGTATTAATTTATGACCACGAGCAAATAAAGCGTCCATTAAGGAATTATATAGTATGTAGTATTGATTTATTTTTGGGTGGGTTTTGTTCATTACGATTACATTATTATGTTTGGTTGGAACATGTAATCAAACCATGCATATAATAATCAGTTGCATTCAAATCTTTGGTTACCATGTAATATAATTGAGTTTGTAATAACAATATTTTTAAAAATTGAAAACTAATAATTTTAAAATATAAACAAAACAAAATTTAAAAAGTAATCAATAAAAATAGTAAAAATAAAAAAAAAACTAAAAAATAAAAAAAAGAAATAGAGATTTCCAAAAAAAATATAATCTGATGAATCAATCACCGTCCTCCCTTTGCGAAGGGCTCACCAGAAGCCAGTACCATAGAACCTGACCAACATCTCCATCTCTTGCACCTCTGCCAATGATATCACCCACCTCTCTCTCTTCACTGCCCCTGGCACTGCCACACTCGGCGCCACCGTAGCGAGCAGCAAGTGCCGACTGATCTCGTGATCCTCCTCCTCCTCC